>JANIJG010011755.1:0-47140 GCA_024611175.1 Megaceryle torquata | reverse complement strand
CGGCCGTGACGTTTTTTGTCCTGCCTGTGGTTTTTTTTTTTTTTTTTTTCTTTTTCTTTCTTTTTTTTTTTTTTTTTTCTTTTTTTTTTTTTTTTTTTAAATGTATAACTTAATGGGTCTGAACAGCACGGCCGTAGCTATTCAGCCCAATGTGTCCTGCACATGCAACTGCAAAAGGTCTTTGTTCCAGAGCATGGAGATCAGTAAGTACTTGTCCTGCTGCTGCCGCGGGGCCGCCCCGACTTCCCCGGGTGTGAGTGCGGGGGGGTGCGGGGTGCACGGCGTGCCCGCCGCGGGCTGGGAAGTTTCCGCGGGGGCTCCCGGCAGCGCCGGAACCCTTCGCTGCGAAGCGCTTTTCGCTGAGTGATTTTTTTTTTTTTTTTTCGTGTGAGCTTTGATCTCTCATCTGTTGCTGTTGGGGTGTCTAGTGCGAGTGTGACACGGAGTGACAGTGCGTGGGGACGGGGACGGGCTGGCGGAGCGGCCCCGGGCACAGCCCCGGCGGGCACAGCTCGCCGGGCACAGCTCGCCGGGCACAGCCTCGCCCGGCTGCCTGCGGAGCGCGGCCGCTCCCGCACTGTCCTCTGCCCCCTCGCCCTCTTGGCATCTGTGTGTGAAATCCCAGCTCTTGCCCCATCTCGCCTCCATCACCACCCGCATCTCGCCCCTTCCCCGGCGTCTCAGCCCCGGCGATGCTCCGGCTGGTGCAGCCGCCCCTGCCCCGCGTTTTCCTCCTGCCGGGAGGGTGATGCAGGGAGGCCCTGGCCCCCGAGCTTTCTCCGAGGGTCTTCACTAGCCCCGGTGTAATTCCACCTTGCTCTTCTTGCTGTGGGGGGGAGAGCACTGCGGTCCGGACCCCCGAGTAGGGCTTATATTTGGGAACCTGCTTCCTCCGCCTCCAGCCCCTGGGGGCTTTTTGTTATGAAAGGCTATTTGCCTTTTTTTTTTTTTTTTTTTAATTAATATTTTTCAACTCTCGCAGAGTAGCAGGGAGTACAGTGCTTGACCTAAATATCCACTACTTTTCTGTTTGCTCTTCCCCTCTTGGAAATGAAGTGCATGGAGGTGAGAGAGAAAGAGGGAAGAGACATGACTTGGTTACTCCGGCGATTTAAAGTGAATGGTATTTTCTGTGAAGGGAAGGTTTTCAAGGCATCCCAGTCTGGGTGGGTTATCGGGATTGTACACCTTGTTCTGTGCTGTGAAATGTAAACTCTACATAGACTAACGCAAAATGGCCCAAAATGAAAACTTGGGAAGGAGTCTTGATTTTGCATATATTCCTGGCACTGCGATGGGGCAGGCTCGCGCTCTGTGTGCAGGGGAAAGTCAGCTGAGCTGTGCCTGTTTCTGCTAGCACAGGATTTGCCCCGTTACCTCCAGCGGGGTTGCAGAGCAGTATTTTAGAGCCAGCATCTGTCCCTTGGTATTTTGGATGGCTTTTGTCCAGTGTCATCTGCCTTCGCCTTCTCCAGTTTCATCGTTGTTTAATTCAGGTGTCTGAATCTTGGAGAAGGTCTGTAGGCATTTGTATACCGGGTACTAAAATGTGTTCGTTCTGAATTTTAGCATAAACCATACCCTTTGTACTGTATGCACATTTAATCTTGATTTAATCTCATTCGTGTTCAGACAAAACTAAGCTGGATTTGCCTGATTTTATTAACACTACCGGTACTGAATAGACCATTATTCTTTCCTGACTTTAACAGGCCAGGCTAGATGTGCATACCAATAGCAGTGTATAAATAATGAAGATACAGTTCTTTTTGTGTCAGCCAGTTGGTGAACATAAATTGTGTCCCACAGAATTGCAAGGATGAGAGACTTTACTTTGTGTATGATCAAGGCTCATGGTTATGATAAAAGTTGTGAATTAAATGTGTAATGTCTTTTGAAGAAAAGACTTTCTCTTCCTAACTCTTGGCATGAGGTTTTGTTGGAACAACTCAGGCTTTTAATTTCATTCCTTGACTTCTTAGAAATAGCACATTCTACTTTTTGTTTTGTTTTGTTTTTTCCCCCCCATTTTTTCAGTGTACGAAAAGCTTGGTAGGAGGCAGGTGCCAGTTATGGATGGCAGGAGTGTAAGAAGCTGGGGACAGTGAAGTACACTGTAGGACACCTTGCCTGAATTTGGAGGGGTGTTGTGGGAACCTCATGCCTGAGGTCATCTGCCTCCTGAGGTCCTTGCCCAGCTTGTCCCCTTCTAGCACTGCGCCTGTCCCCCTGTGTCAGCCTCTCAGCTCTGGGGTCCTGACAGTCAGACACTGAGCTCCCATTAACTCCTTTGAGCCTCGGATTGAGCTCCATTAATGCTGCCTGCCCTTATTTCATTTTGGGGTAGGTTTCTTTTGCTGATGTTATTTATTTATTTCCTGCCGGTGGCGGGCAGCGTTAGCTCACCTCAGTGCTACCGGAGTGCTTTGGTTGCACTGCAGGGGCTGTTACCTGATCGCTTCCTCCACCTGGGTTCAGTGGAAGGGACAGAGTTGGGCTTCCCTGAGGTAAATTCGTTATACAGCTTTCCCACACGACAATCACTTGATTTTATTTATCTTTCTAATACAACTTTGAGTGAACCCGAGACCAGCTACCACCAAATACCATTAAATTTTCTAGCCAAAAGTTACCGTAGGAATGCTTCAGGAAAGTGACATAACTGTAAACTCTTTTAAATTAACCCTCTAATTAGGTTAACTGCACAACTGATCCCCAAAAATATTTCTTTGCAGGCTTTATTCCGTATGGCAGGCTGCAGCGCTGCGGTGGAGGAAGCAGCTGGTTTCTGTGTGTGGCGCTCCCAGATTAGGATTATAAAAGGGCTTTTTGGGGGCGGGGGTGTGGAGTCTCACCCGCCGGGGCTGGAGTGCCAATATGCCGGGCGGCGTTAAGCAGCCAGACGTCTGCAGCAGTGGTCTCTAATCGCTTCGACTGGGTGAAAGAGGTCAGGGGTGATTGTAGTGGTGGAGGAGTCTGTAAATAACTAATTATTTGGCGCAGGGAGCGGAGCGAGGCGGTGTGCCTGCCTCCTTGCTGGCTTCCCCACTCTCTCCCTTGCTCGCCCAGGGCAGCTCAGCTCCTGCTGCCGGCTGGGCCAGTGCGAATCGCCAGCTCCTGCCCGCTTCAGCCAACATCGTGGCCCCGACAGTGAGGAGGCCTCACGCCTGTGCTGCTTTGCACCCACAGGGACTGCTCCCAGAGGGTTTGGGTGGCCAAGGCTGGAGATCCTGCCTCTGCGGGCACCCGGGCATCCGTGTGAGGATGACTTAAGGTGCGGGGCATGAGGGCAGGTCTCTCTGGGCTGGGTGGATTTTGGCAGAGGCTTTGCTCATGCAGTAACGTTAGCTGAAGTGCGCAGGAGTTTTAAGAGGTGTTTTTGCACCTCCCCGAGGAGATGAGGCCATTCCCCTGGGCTGGCAGCCGCTCTCCAATGCTGGTGCCAGCGCAGCATGCCCGGCCAGTGGCGAGCTGGGGCGAGCAAACCGTGAGAGCGGGTTTCTGTCCAAGCAAGGACTTCTAGGTTTTCACATTCTTTGGTTTAATAACAAACCAAATGCAGATGGCTCAACCAGGGATCACATCTCCTTTCCACTTGAGACTGCCTTTTTGGCAAGTACGTTTCTTTCCTGACGCTGTGTTAAGGGCAGTTACGGCATCTTCCAGGGCAGAGTGGATAATAACCAGGTACTTCTTCATTCCCCCTGCAGTTTTCCTCCAGGAGGTAGGGACACGGAGGAAAGCCAGAGCTGTTACCAGTGTTTTCAGCAACCTAGAAAGTGTTTGCACAGACTATATTCAGTTTGTGGCATCTCAGTTTGACTTCAGCCAAACCGGGAGTTCCTCACGTCTGCCTCTGGCCGTGTGTCCGTGACAAGCGCTGCTTTTTGCTGAGATCAGCATATCAAGGTATGACCTAGGAGGAGCAGAGCATGGATTGCTTTTGCTTACAGTGGCCTCAGAGCTGTCTCTGTGTGCCCTTGGCCGTCCCTGGCAGTCTGCAGTTCCAGGTCTGTGGGTCCCTCTCTTGTACCCAGGGCATCAGGGAATGTCCTAATTCCCTGAGCCTGGAGAGCACAGGGGTCTTAAAATTGCAATTTATTTTGTGCCTTCAGGCAGTGATTTTAATCTGTCTGTTTTATAATCGGTGTTGAATGGGAGAATGAAAAGACACAGAGGAGGAAATGGAGGGAAAATAGTAAAACTTCATTTTTTTTCCTCTGGGTGAACACCTGGATTGCATTGCTCTGCACAGCAGGATCAGCACGTGGCACCAGCAGTGATCCTGTATAATCAGAGGTGAGCATATATAGTGCAAAGTGGAGACAAGACAAGGCTCATTCTTCTTTTTCAGTCAGTATTGGTAAATTCAGAGGAGGATGTTTGACACCATTAAGTCCTGTTACCTACTACCATAAAGGCGTTTTCCCTCCCCTGAGTAAGCCTTTGGGCTGCCTTCATTTTCTTTAGTAGTATGTTTTCAGATTCTGGCACTGAAGGGTGTGTGAGAAACAACAACCATATTCCCTTCCTTAAAGCCAGGAACTCCCAAGGTAGGCTCTGAGATCACTTCTAGATTTTCAGGATACTGAATTAGCTGAATGACCACTGTGTCCTTTGCAGATGGGAAGAAGAATGCCTACAAATATATGTTCGTTCTTACTTGTATTTGCTGTTGCTCACCAGATACACTAATATTTTTAGATTTCCTAGGCCGAGAGGTGGTGGCTAGATAAATTCAGTTTTAGAATTAATTTGTAAACCTAAATTATAAATGGACAGACAGGAAGAGACCTTTCCAAGGGAAATACCAAAATACATGGTGTCACTAATAGACGGTAATTACAATCCAGCTTCTTTCCTGAGTAACTCATTGTACAGTCATGTCTGTTGGTCTTGTTTCAGGTAATAACAACAGTCAGAATTTGGTAACCCTAATTAGCTAAAAAAGGTCATTTATTTGCAATGGGTGTTTCATGTAAAAACTGACTACCAGTTTGCTTCTTGGAAGGAGATCCCGTGCACGGTGTGTGGTTTGTCTTATCAGATCCCTCAAGTTCTCCGATACACGGTGCATCTGTTGTTGGCGTGTCTCATCAAAGTAATAAAGCCTGTCTGGAAAGCTCGTGAGGAGAGAGGTACAAGGGCCGCTTTGCTGCAATTAAGTGGAAACTTGGTTCACACCATGAGCACACTCCCAGACGTCCATAAAGCAAAGGAATCGTTACTATTGACAGGGATGTTTTATGCAGTGTTCTTCCTGTCTGTGCGGCTAAATTGTTGGGTGATTATTTTACAGTTATTTTGAGTGGCAGAAGGTAGGTCACTTGAGCAGATCCCAGGTGAGGAAACACATCCGAGAACTGCTCCAGCTGTGAGCAGAGTGGCCAAGTCTGGCCCCAGAGAGGAACGGGGGGATTTCAGCACAAGGCTCCCCACCGTGAGAGCAGGATCTGACCCATCATCTCTGTCTGGCAGGGTTGATTGTGTGGGCTGTGGCATCGCTGCTTCCTTGCTGCACTGAACGTAATCATGGTCTTGGAGCTCCTTGAGGAGTGAAGCACGAGCACAGGGTGTACTGGAGCGGTGTGACAGCAACACCGGCACTAAGCACAGTGCTGCCGTGGCAGGCATAGCTACCTGAGCTGCTAGCACTCAGTGCTTGCAGGATGAGACCATTTGTGTATACGCTTCTGAGAGCTGATGAGTTTTCACTACCTGAAGAAGTACTGGGGTACTGTCTGTGTGTGTATACAGGCATCAGCACCCTGAGTGATACAAGAAAGTAGTTCAAAATGAACTAGTTAATGAAGTAGTTGGTAACCAGAGAAAGACATTGTGGGTTTGGGGCTTTGTGTTTGGTTTGGGTTTTTTGTTTTGTTTTGGTTTGGTTTTTTAAAGCAGATATATTTCAGCTGCAGGAGTTTATCATCCAAATCAGAGGATTTGGGGAGCTATTGAGAGTAAAGAGAGCTTTGATGATTTGGCAAGGAGTACAGCTTCTAAGGCAGCACTTTGATCTGCATTTTAAATGCTTCTTTGTAATGACAGTTTCACAATTTCTTTTCTCATTTTAAGTCAGTTCTGCTGAGGTATGTTTTGAGAGAAAATAGTAACAGTACACATTATTCTTGTTGGCTTCGGAGCCAGCTAGAACTTGTAGTTCATCCCAGATCTTTTGGCTACTATGGTAAATTTATGATTACACCAAAAAGGAAATTAGTAGAGATGTTAAATATTATCAAAGCTTTGCAAATCTTTTGAAATATCTCCAGTGTGAAACTGAACTTGCATTAGCATTTTTGCTATGGTCTGTTGTACAACATTTATCTAAGCATCCACCTAATATTGCAGGTTCCTGATTTAGTTGTGTGGAGTTTTTTTCCTTGTAAAGGACACGTTACAGCTTGGCACACGCATCAGTTCAGTCTTGAGCTGCACCTGAAGACCTTGATTCTAGTAATTGCAGCTTTCTAAAGACAGCCTGGTGCTGCTGTAGTGGTGCTATTGGGAACCTTTTTCTTCCCCTTCTACCTACAGCACATCCTCAGATAAACTGATACTGGAGGGAGAAGGTTGTTGTCACCTATGTATTCTCATACAAGAGAGCTTGTTGCATTAATTTGTGTAGTATGGGTAGAGTAGGAGAAAGGGTAGGAATTGGGAATGTTTATTAAAGTTTTCATTTAGATTTTGTGTAGCATCTTTCCTTTTCCTAGCCAGTCTGTGGTAGGGTTTTTACCTCTTTTGAGGAATCAGCGGCGTTAAGGGTGGCGATAAATAAGCAAGTTTTCTCAAATTGATTGAGAGCTGTGTGGTAGGTCTTCTGGTACCGTTTTTGGCCTCTCCTGATCTGTGACTCTAAGCTGTACCAGGTTGGCACCTCTCTGCTTGTGGATCAAGTACAGCTGGTGTGTAGAAGAGGGCACACATTTCATTTGCAAGCTAAATTAGCCTAGGAAGTTGGGTCTTCAGTTACATGTAAAGGGTAGCATCCCTGGAAGGCTTTAGACAAATAGCATTGTGCATACATTTAACTTACATCCTTTTCCAAACTGTCAGTGACTTTGTTCAGCTGGATGTTCTCCTTGTTCTTCTGCCTATCTCTCTGGTACAGGATGCTGATTTGGAGCACGTGAGGCTGCATGGCCCTGAGGCTTGTAAATTCAGCCGTCAAGCTCAGAGATGCTACGACCAGTGCACTGGTGCGTATTGCAGGCTCGGGTTGGCACCAAGCCCACCATCACCCTTAGATTCTTTTAACACTACTTTTCACTGCATGCAGCAAGGCAGCGCTGCTGAGGTCGCAGTTGATGCAGTATCCCCTCTTTTCTCCAAAATATTCAGACTTCTAATTTCTCACTGATATGAGACTAGGCTTATGCTCCATCTAGAAGAGGGTGTATTTTTCTTCGTGGTGTGTGGTGGTGTTACCACAGGCTGTGGTGTTACATCAAGATACCTTGCACATCTTTTGAAATTTGCCTCACAAGTTGTCAGTGTTGGTGGGTGTCCACAGTGCTTTCAGATGGTTCATATATTTGAGTTTGGTGTGTTCAGTCTCTCACACATCTTTACTAAAATTCCTCAGACTGGCTGATTTTTCACCTTCCGTATACATTCAAAGATGTGCATTTAGAAAGGCAAGTACTTTTGCACATGGCAGTTCTCTGATCCGTTCATGAGACCCTGCTCTTGCCCGCAGTACTGAGGAACTGTGCCTGTGATAGTTTGCTGGAGTGAGGTTTGTGCACTTCAGCAGGTGCAACAGAATTTCCCACATTTGCAAACTTGGCTCAAGCAAGCCAGCAAAGCAGAATTTAGCTGTGGAGAATGAAAGGTGATTAAGCTCCAGGCTTGGAGCATACCAAGAATGAAAAGAGGTGCTTGCACAAAAATCAATACTACTTTTTGAGTATTATATGCAGGACGTGGTTTGGGGATGTTTTTCCATCTCTTCATTCTGCCCAATATGTTAAGTAGCTGGTTTGTTACTCTAACCCCCTACAAATGATTGTCAGTAATAATTCTGTAAAACTATGAATCAACTCTGCATGACTTTGTGCAAATAGACTGAGTAATTTCTTTGTTCTTTTCTTCTTTCTTTGTAATTGGAGTCTGTAAAAGCCCAAAGGTTTGGTCTTGTGGAAAGCATGATTCATTTATTGGTGTCTGTGCCGACTAGTTATCTTTCAGTAATTCCAGAGTGCTGCTACAAGCCAAGAGTGATTCATACATGGCTAAGTGCACAAACAAATGGGGTCATGGCCATCTGCAGAAACTTTTCTAATCTATTTATGGTATCGGAGAAAGAAGTGGGTGTATTAAGGATGATGGAATAGGTGTCAATTACATTAGTGAATATAACTGGTTAAGTAACACTAACCATTACTCAAAACCACATCTGCTTGTTGCTAGAGATCATGACAGTAGGTCCTATTTAAATGTTAACATAGGCTTATATGAGAGATGGATTGAGTGTCTAGCTTGCCTCTTAAGGAGCTCATCACCATAACTGCTGTGATAGTCTCTTCTACCTTCCTGGAAATTTAGATGTTAACTTGCACTAAGGGTATTTGTAGTAGCAAATTCCAGCTCTTTGCTGTTGCTGACCTCAGTCATTATATCCTTTACATGTACAATTTGGCCTAATGCTTAATTAACTTGCCATTGATGATCGGTGGTAGAGTTTCTCACTTGCACAGCGGACGGAATGCCTGTGCAGCATCTTAGTAGAGACAGCGGTGGACAGGTCAGTCAGTTTTCCTTCCAAGTGCATCTTCAGTGCTTCAAAATCTCAGAGGGAAAACAACCTGCATCTTACAAGGTAGCCTTCCTCTTCTTCCATCCCTTTTCACTAATTGTGAGAATTAATGTTCCCCTCTGATAGCAAATGAGCCCTGGCTGCAGCCACGCTGGGGTTGCTTTGTTCAGATCGTATTCTCTGCTCTGGGGGAGGCCGTTGGCTTCTGCTCTTCTTGCGAGTGGAGGACCTGGGCTGCAGGGCTGGCGCTTGGGTGCCTGAGTTGGTTGTGAGAAGGAGGGAGTTTGACTCTAGCAATAGAAAACAGTGGGGGCAATAAGCACTCCTGAGGCCTGTAGATGAGGGCAGCTGGTGGGCTTGCTCTGAACCGCTTGCTGCCAGTGCTTGCCTGCTCTTCAGTCTTGCACACCGCAGCTGGTTTTCACCTGAGATAGGCATATCCAACGAGATTGTGCACTTGCAGAGCATGTGGTGGTCGCATAGGGCTTTAGAAACATTCCATGTCCGCAGAATGGATGAGCATCACTCCAGAGGTGAGCTGGAGGCGCAGGCAGATCAGCATTGTAAGGTCTGGAAGCGGCTGTGGCCCCATCTCCCCAAGCTATTCATGCGGTCACTGCTAAGTTATGTTTGATTTCAAAGGACTCAACTGGAGCACAGAGCTCGTGGACTCAAATTTCTGTAAATTGAATTTAAGCATCGGTGCTGGCCAAAAATATGGAAGAATTTGGCAGCACGTTGTTGTCCTTTTACTGATGTTGTGAACACTATGACCGTTTCTGCTGCACCCTTGCTGAGAGTGCTCACATGGAGGGAAACGGGGCCCTGGCCAATATGCTGGCTACGCTGTGGAGGGGGAAGTGACCCGCGCTTTTGCCCAAAGGACTGATGAGCCTCTCCTGACATCTGAACAGCTTTCTTCTTCTGCCCTTGCTTTATTTAAGTCAACAGATTGTGTAAGCCACATGCTAGATTTACCTGCAGGGCAAGTGGGAAGGAAGCAGTGCCATTTGGATGAATTCCCAAAAGACATCTAACCGCTGAGTGTTAAGACTAACATTCCCAAGCCCGAGTCCCTACAGCCATCCTCCTGAATCTGTTCGCCACCTCCTCCAGCCGTGCATGATGCACCCGTGGCTTCAGATGATGAGGACAAGTCCCGGGACGCTGCCTGCTGCAGCCGCTTGCCGGTGGATCTGCTGCGGGTCAGGCTCTGTGCTGAGTGAGCATGGAAATTCTCCCCCTTAGTGGTTTTTGTTTAATGTTATGATTAATACAAAACCAAAAATCCCCTCCAAAGTGAAGCTGCATCTGAGCCTCCTGCACCCTCCCGTGCTGTTTCCCCCAGTGCTGAGGGTACTGTCTAGCTGTTAGAGTCACGGGGATGAAACCTGCAGCTCAGCAGCTTAAATGACCCAGCCTGGACTTGTTCTTGGTGCACGCTCCAGACTTGAAACCAGGCTGGATTTCCGTGTGCTCTTCACAAGTATCACTTCAATGAGACCCATTTCCTTGGGAGATGGAGAGCATCTGTGTCTCCTGTGCTGGCTTGGTCTGCAAGGGCTCAGCTTCACTGAAGGCAGATGTCTCTGCTGCTTTCCTGGGGGAGCAGGTCCTGCTCTTTCCTTTTTTTTTTTAAATTCTTTCTACCGTTATTCTGCCATGGTTGGTCTCATGGATTCAGTAATTTAGAACAGCATATGCGGATTAGGCTCTTTAGCACTGAGCTTGGTCTGCTAGGTGAAGGAGAAAGTCCCTTGGCCTGCTATGTACAGTTTTTAGGACACTTAAGGAACAACAAGAGTTACAGAGGCTTGCTTCACACAATACAGAGTAGAATTATCTTAAATTGCAATAATTCCTGTATAATAAAGAGGAATCTCACTTTTATTGTTATATTACTGTAATGGGACTTTGCTTGAATTGGAAGTTGCATTTTCAAGTTCAGTGTGTCCGTCTCCAGCGTGCTCAGACACACACAAGAAGTGTGTAACACTTAATGGTGCTGACCACCGGTGTGTAATGCAGTGAATGTTTTCTGCTTCTCTAGTGTGACTTAATCATAGCAGTATATACAGATTGCACCTTTCTGAGCTGTTGTTGTGCATGCAGGTGATGGCTGTCCTGTCAGCTGATGGGCCAGGGGTGGGCTCAAGAATGAGGAGAGGGGGCAGAGGTCTCTGATGGAGGTACCACGTGCTCCAAGCAAGGTGCAGAGCAAACTGCAGGGTTAGAGATCTGTTCTGTTTTGCTGATAGCTTTTAATCCTCATCATTCTCATGGGTTTTCTTGATAAATACTTCTCAACATCCACTGACTTGCCATCCAGCCTGAGGTGTAAGGAACAATAAATGTAATGGACAGACTCAATTTAATAGATTGACTATGAGCTTTTTATTAGTGCAGCTTTTATTAAAAAAAAAAAAAAAAGCATTTAATTAATTTAAGTTCAGAAAGTAGCTCTTTCAAATCTGAGGGAAGCATGCCTGAGTGGGCTCAGTTCAGCTAATTTGGTTATGCAGTGAAGGCAGGATCCATCCTGCTGTGCAGCCTGCAGAGCACTGGCTGGTCTTGAGTGGGTTAACATCTGTGTGCACATGTTCAGGAATTTCTCTTTTGACCTGATCGTGGGGTTTTGCTGCTCTTCAGACCACAAGTGCACTCCAGTCACAGCAAGTTCATGTGTTTGTAGATGCTTTTCATCTTCTCCTGTTCTTTCTGTTTGCTCAGGATGGGATCACGCTGTATCTTGCAGCCATGTGTCTTCCTTGGTTACGCTTCTAGAGATTTACAGACCCACGTTAAGCATCTATTAAATTAAGCAAAATGGCCTTTAGAAAGCTACATTTCAAGTGGAAGAAATGCTTTATGTAACGTAGGGGTATGTGAGGGGACCTAAATACAAGCTTAAATTGGCTGTTATGAAAATAGGTATAATTGGGTTTTACGGCTTCTGAGTTTAATGTTCTGATGAAATCCTGCATCCAGTCCGTGCGCAGCCGAGGAGATGGGGGTTGAAGTGCCCAAGTAATGGGACTTGTTCTAGTAACAGCCTTGGCCTCATTTTGCAAGATTGGTCATACCTGACATTCCCTGAGGCTCTGCTTTGTTTGAAAGGTGTCTGGAGCAGCACTCAATATCAGGGCTGGACAGGGAAGGGGCATCTTTTACTACAGCTGTAACTTCATGAGGGTTAAAAATGCAAAACTCCTGCAGCTGTACCCTCCTGACTGTATGCACGCCAAGAGCAGCAGCTTTGTTTTCCAGCTTGATCAATGCAGTTTAAGTCATTGGTAATTTAGTAGCTGGAGGCACTTCTGTGGGTTTGGCATGAGAGCTGCTGCTTTGCTTCTCCCCCTCCAGGAAGGCTGGGGTCTTCTGAGGCTTCCCTGGCCATGGCTGGGGCCAGGGGTTGCTCTGGGGCTGTCACCTGGCCAATCCAAAATTGGGAGCCTGAGGAAATGGAGAATATCGCGTTTTGACCTTGCATCCTCATATTAATCCAGGTAGTCTTTCCTGTTTCTATATTTAAAGGCTTTCTGTTCTTCTGTCTGCAGAGACAGAGCATTGGCTCCCTTGCGTAAAGATTGACCCATCCTCTTTTGGAAAGCTTGTCCCCAAGTAGCTTTTCTTCATAGAAAACAAGGCTCCTCTGAATCTGGTTGACAGGAATTTGAAGAATAGTTTTTTATTTGGTATATCTTCTACCAGTTAGGATTTAGCTATGGGTTTCTTTCTAGCTTACTAAGGGTTTTGCAGGAATGAAAAAACTCTGTTGCTTTCCTAAGAGTGTCTTAGCCAACACATGGGAGGAAAGCCTGGCACTGTGAGACAGAGCGGAAAAAGCTGAGATAGGATTTGCTGCTGCTTTGAAACTATCCCTTTTTAATTGTCCAAATAGCATTTCAAAGAAAATCTCTTCTCTTCTCTATCTTCTTCCAGCATTATAATTCTATATAATCACTTTTCTTTCTCAAAAAGAATAGGGCATGATTTTTTTTTTTATTTATTTTTTTTTCCAGAAGGAGGAAGGGATAAATTCCAGATGTTGCTGGGATACAGTTTTTGCCTCTGTTCGACGTTTAATGCTTTCAGTAAATAGGCTATGAGAGGTGGGGCTGATGTTTTTATTCCAGGACAAATCATCTACAATAAATCCCATCTGCCAGTGGGGGAGTGTATCTTGGGTGTGACTTGTTGCAGTTAGGAGCTGATCCTGGCTTTCCTGCCTTGCAGAAAGGCAGCAAAGGCTGAGGCTGTCCCAAATGCTCCGGTGGGGTCTTTGCCCTCGGTCCTTCAGGGTATTTTCTCTCCCCTTCCCACCTCACTGCCAAGCTCCAGCTCCGTGAATGAGAATCGCTGTGCAGGAGTCCAGTCCCCTGCCCATGTGGAACCTGGCATGGGAATGGGCAGTTCTGCCCTCTGCTTTTTTGGGAGCAGCTCTGATGTGCAGGCAGCCCTGGGCGGGCAAGGGCTGCCATGTCCTGCATGGGATGCCCAGTTTAACAGGATTCTTCTGGCCGTGCTGTCAGCAAGCTGGGCTTTTTTGATGTTGGTGTTGCAGCCCAGTAAGGAGCGTCCATGTGCCGTGCACCAGTGTGAGGCCAGATCCAGAAGCCTGGACTTGGGGACCAGCAGTCCTGTTCCCTCCTCTCACTGCAGACTTGTCTTTTCAGTGTATGAAATGTTTTGACCTGCTTTTGGAGCCTTCTTGCAGGCTAAACTAAAAATCATTTTTCAGCGTGTGTTGTGCACAGGCATCATGAGGCAAACACGGCAGCTCGGTTCCCTGTTTCATGTTTTCACCTGTTTAGACTGAGTACATCTTTGTTTTCTTGGCAGCCTATTTGGTTGCACAAACAGTGTAAGACAAAACCACTAGCAGGTGTTGGTCCAGCCAGTATAATTACTGGTTCCTTGCTGCCACTACTGGTAGGCAGACAGCGTGAGCCACCCTTCACATGGAGTCGTCTGGCAGGACTGTGGCTGCAGAAGGGCTCTGGGCACTGATCCATGGGGAATATGCGCCGACTGCTCAGCCACTCCTGTATCACTTCCCTGCTGCTGACTGCATAAAGAAAAAGTTCTGTATATATGGAGGAAGTGGGGATTGGTGAGGGTGGCTCTGGTCAAGTTTAGAGCACTAACTTTAAGTGCAAATTCTCATTTTCATTTTTAAAAAATGGCAAAATGCAAACTTCAGCAGTTTGGCTAAACCCAAAGCCAAATTTGAGCATGTGAAAGCCAGGTGAGATCAGAGAAGGGAGAGAAGTCCTAAAATCCCACCTGACTTCAGCAGCTTGCTTCTCCCACACATCCCAGGGCATTGCCAAAACATCTTGGGTGAGACATCCTGTGCGCAGGGTGTCCTGTGCCCGTGTGTGTGCAGGGTGTCACGGCTGGGGTGTGCACAGCACTAAACATCAGCAGGGCATTGCCTGTGCTAAGGAGCACAGCCAGGGGAGAGCTGCTGCTTTCTACCCTTATGGAAATTTAAACGGAGAGCAAGTGATCCTGATGCAGGCAGCTGCGGGCATGGATGCTCTGTTTATCAACCTTTAACTTTGGCCTCCTACCCCTTTTTTGGCCTCCCACTCTTTTTTTCACTCTGCTCTTCTTTAGGCCTTTGACTCCTTTTCAACCTTCTGTCTCTTTTTGGTCTCTGTGCAGTGAGCTGGCTGTGGAAGAGAGAGGAGGAGGAGGGGGTCACAGCCTGTTGCCACACATTTCTTTCTCTTTCCCATCGTGGTGCATGTCCCTGCCAGTGGGGCAGCGGTGGTGGTGTGCACGCATCTGGTGGCTCTCGGCTGCTTGTGCAAATGCAGGCAATGGCACATGTTTGCATGGTCACTTTTGAATGCCTCCTGTGCATGGAGCATTGATTTTCCATATATCTGAACTCATTCCTCTAAATCAGCCTGACTTAAAGTCAGTGAGCTGACTCTGAGCCTGTGGATCCTAAGCTATTTACCTGCTGCAATAATTCAGAATCATAGAATAGAATCATAGAATCGTTTAGGTTGGAAAATACCTTCAAGATTATTGAGTCCAACCATTAACCCAGCACTGCCGAGTCCACCGCTAAACCACATCCCTCGGCACATCTACACAGGAGCCTAAACCTCCCCTAGCATAACTTGAGGCTGTTTCCTCTTGTCCTGTTGGTTGTTCCTTGGGAGAACAGACTGACCTCAACCTCACTACAGCCCCTGGTCAGGTAGTTGTCAAGAATGAGGTCTCCCCTGAGCCTCCTCTTCTCCAGACTAAACAACCTCAGGTCACTCAGCTGCTCCTCAGAAGACCTGTTTGCCAGACTTTTCACCAGCTTTCTTGCCTTTCTTTGGACATGCTCCAGCAACTCCCTGTCCCATAATCTTTTACTGGGTTGAAATAATTTCTTATCTCTGTCCTCTCATGTATATGGAAAGTAACTTTTTTTAAGATTTATTTGGGAGTGGTGTGATAATATAATTCCTTGAACCTCCCAGCCTGCTCTCCTGTGCTCATACCTGGAGCAGAGGCAGGAGCAGTGTGAGGAGCAGGTAATGTGTGAGCCCCTGAGCTGCAGCAGCAACCTTGGCTTGCTGTGTCTGGCGACCAGGAGCCTCCCTTGCTCTCGGGTTAAAGGCCATTTTTATAGGTCAGTAGGACTCCTTTGGCATCAGACTGTGGCAGGTACTAATTAGCACCAATTAACCATTCTCAGTGACAGACATTTCTTATGGGCTTCATAAAAAAGACCCGTACACAGGTTTTCTCCAGTGAAATCACCTGCGGGAATGCAGGTGCTCACCCAGCCGGCGGTGGCTTGCAGGTGGTCTGGTGCTGAAGTTGTGCTGGTGGGCCTGGGGGTATCATCCCATTAGTTTTGAAGATAGTAATGCACTGCTCACTGACCGCTGGGAGAGAACTCATGACTTGTCTTTTATTCCAAGCTTTTTGCTGCTTTTTTCCTTGAAAATACATCTACTGGGCGTAGTATCTGGGGTTTTGGGCAAGATTTGGCTGTTAGTCTTCCCCTTCAGCACCACACAGCCTCTGCCCCCAGTCTGGGGGTGGAGTGTGAGGAAATTCTGAGCCTGCACCAAAGCTCAGAAGCGTGTGGGGCTCAGCTCTGAGTGTTTGCAGAGGAGACAGCACATGGCAAAGCCCACAGATACCTTGAAGTGCACAGCGCTATGCTGGGCCACGGACAGGTGGCCTGGCACTGTTGGATGCAGTGGGAAGGTCTCTGGGATGGTCTCAGTGATGCCCAAAACTTCTCAAACCCTCATAAGGCTTCAGCATGTCATCATTGGCCGTGAGTGCTGGAAGAGAGCGGTGCTGGGGAAGCTTGGGCAGTGTCATGGCTGGAGAGGAATGGGACAATGAGTTGCAACTTCTGGTGTGGGAAAAGCATGTGGGGTCATTCATTACTGGGAGTGGTGAGATCCAGCTTGTAGTGCTTCAGGTACTCCTGGCCACTGTGGATGTGGTAGGCCTGGATGCAGATGTCAACCATGGTTGCCTATTGGGGAGCTCTTCAAAAATGGGTCCCCAAGAGGGGAGCTGGGGTGTGTGTTGCAGCCAGTTGGAGGTGGCTCCCATCACTGACGGATGCTTTTTGTTTTTCTTTCAAATATCTCCAGGCACTGAATGTTTAGGTCGCACCTTTCCAGGTAAACTGGGTAAGTGAAGTATTTCAAGAGTTGCCAAGCTCTAATTATGAAGGCTGATTGCATGATTGCAGCTGCTGTACTATAAACACCCTGGTTACTCGCCTGACAAAACGGGTGGTACATTGCCTTGCCTTGAGAGCAGCAGGTACCTGCTATTCAGGGCGCAGGGGGGGATGCAGTGGTGTCTTCAGAGGCTGATTGTGCAAACCTGGTATTTTTTTGTCCATCAAGAGCTGGCTGCACTTTGGTAATCCTATAGATGGATTTTTTTTCTTCTGCTCTTCAATGTAGAAACATCTTCAAAAGCTGAATGTCTTTTTAAGCACAAATACTCTTCCATTTGCTGTTACTCTAGCAAACTAATGAGCAGCATTACACTGAGAAAAAAAAACCCTTCACTGTATTTTGAGAGAGTAGTTTGACAACTTAAATCTTTTTAAGTCATAGCTTGTCAAACTTCTATTGAGTGTGGCAGGAGCTGCCCATGTTCAGGGCAGACAAAACAAGGCATCAGAAGCCCTGCTGAACCAGGCTGCTGGATTTGAGCTGAACCTGTTTGCAGAAGAGCCTTTGCTGGTTTAAAAAGACATTGTGGTAACCCTTAATGGGTCTCTCACTAAATTAAGAATTGAGTTTGAGAGTACCTCAGAAGTAAGATGTCTTTGCTCAAATGGGGTGTTCTAAGCCTGCTGGGGAAGAACCGAGTAACAGCCAAGTGTTAACACGTGGTGAATA
This sequence comes from Megaceryle torquata, assembly GCA_024611175.1. Taxonomy (NCBI): domain Eukaryota; kingdom Metazoa; phylum Chordata; class Aves; order Coraciiformes; family Cerylidae; genus Megaceryle; species Megaceryle torquata. The sequence goes on along the minus strand of JANIJG010011755.1, from coordinate 29,983 downwards.
AATTATTTTAATAAATGGCTAATCAATTGTTATAGAGCCTGGGAGTCAATAGGGCTTATGACCTTGGCTTATAACCACATTCAGATCTTTAACGTGCTTACAATACCTACAAATCATTCATTAGGCTTTTATCAAGCATCTATTGCTAAAAGCCCTAATCTAAAATAAGACAGAAAAGAATTATTTCAGTTGCTTTATTTCAAGACTGATTCACAATTTGGTTGCACAGAAAAATGATCCTTGCTTAGGCAAATGCTGTAAGACACCACTGGTCCCACCAGCAGCGTTATCATGGTGCACATATCAGGCAGGGGACCAGCAGGAGCGCGAGGCTGTTCCATGCAGGGCATGGTGCAGCCCCGGTGCTGGGACACTGACACCAGTCCACAGGGAAACCGTCTTGCAGCAGTCAGTGTTTTATTTATATTTATTTTATATTAATGCCTTAAATGACAGATTTCAGCAGGTAAACCAGTCGCACAGAGAGAGCCCCACTGTTGCTCTGCTCTCAGCACCGTAGCTCGGGGTGTTTTCACATTAGCAAAAGGTGTTTGCAGTTGCTTGGCTGTTGTAAAACTTGCACCCATTTTCTTGTCCTGTGATTTAGGAAAGCGTGTGAGCAGGGATGTGTTCTAGCTGCGCTACTCTTCCTGCTTTCCCTCGTCTTCCCTGTCCCATTTTGTGTGTATGTTTGTGCCTCAGGGAGGCAGGTAAAGATGCAAGTGAAAACGTGTGGTTTTCTTAGAATATAAATAACAGAAAATTAAATTTTTTTTCTTTTGGTTGTAGAGTTGTTTCCTGCACAGTCACTTGGTCCTTTGACACCCTCTTGTACTCCTTGGGGTTTTTTTATCGCAGCGGATACTGTTTGGAATTTGGAGTGGGACAGTTTGGTGATCTTGCTGCTAGCTTAATTGTGTGCCAGCGAGGAGCTGTGTTTGCAGACATCGGTGCACATCCAGAAAGTCTCCCTGGGCTTCTGAAAGCCACGGTCTGCCAGACATGACTGCCTCTATCAGATGGCTTTTTGCCTCGCCTTTGTTGTCTGGGTCCTTGTCTGCAGCTACAGTCTGGGCCAGTGTTGCCAGACACGGCCACCGCCACCACCCGCTTCCTCCCAGAGCGCGCTGGTGCTGCCTGCGGAGAGATGCCCGTGCCCGTTGCTGTGCTGCCTGGGCTAAAGCTCTGCACACAGGAGGGAGGCAAAACACAAACCCTGGGCAGGGAGCACCACCTGAGACTGATTCAAGGGAGGTCTGACTTTCATTGTTTTTTGTTTGTTGTTTTGTTTGGGTGGTTTTTTCCGGTTTATTAAACTATTCCACCATCTTCCTGGTAACCCCTGGATGTCTCTGGTGCGGGTGCCAGACTCTTGAATTTCTGTAAATGACATGGATCTGTCTCACCTGCTGAGAGGGGATCAGTTTGGCTAAGCCATACTCTCCCCAGAGCTGTGCACCAGGGCACGGTCAGATGCTGCCATCCTCCCTATGGGGACCAAAAAGGGGTGCTGCAATTTCTACTGGGTTTTCTGTCAACTCTCCTGCTTCCCACAGAGAATGGCTGGGAATGTGTATGGAAGGTGAAGAGGAGATGCCCTCACCAAGGAGCCATTAATCTGATTTAGGAGGAGATGAAGTACGTGAACCCTTTAAAATCAAAGGGCAGAGTTTTCACAAAACAATATTCACAAGGCAGCTAGGTGAAAAGCGTGGTCTGCTGATTGCTTAGAGGTTTGAGTGAATTCTGTATGAGTGGACGTACAGACTTACCCTGTTTGCCAGAAGCTGGGTCACACTCTGTATTCACTGCAGCTCTCCCCTGTGAAAATGCCCATATGCATCGTTCCTTATTTTATTGTTGTGGGTTTGGGGAATTTGTTCTATTAGTCTAAATGGGTTTGTTTCCATAGCTGCATACTGCTGATAAAATCCCAGCGTAGGATCGCTCAGTCTCCCTGTGCATGTGTACCAAAAATAAATCACATGCAGTTGTCAGAAGATGAGCTGCTGCTATGGCAGGTGCCAAGCTGTGAGGAAGTTTGTGCTGGACTTTGCTGAGATCCCAGGTGTGTGGTGGCATCTCACCACCATGCAGTGTCCTGCTGCAGCTTCCAGCTCTGCAGGCAGCCTTGGTGCCTTGGTGTCCCCAGGGACCTGGAGAAGGAGTTGCTGTAGGAGGGATGATGTTTTAAAAATAGGGCAGAAAATGATGGAGGCAGGGTGAGAAGAAAGCTACTGTCCACTTTCTTTCAGGTAGAAAGGTATGGATGTGGTAGAGCATGTCAGTGAAGGAGTAGAATCAGGTTGCTACTAGGATAATGGAAGTCCTCTCTTACTCTGAATTCAGTGTATTCACCATCAGCTGTGAATAGTTCACCTCCCCTTAGAAAGGGCTGGGCTTTTAATGGCTATATAAACTACTTCAGCTGCTAGTGCTGACCTTCCTTGGCTTCAGAATGTAACTCCAGAGGTCCAGCCTGGAGGTGGCAGAAGGATGGAAGGTCCCCTGCAGCTGGTGAAGGTGTCTGCTGGCTGCACGCAAGGTTTCGGGTCCTGGGTGACTGCTGCTGATGCCCAGGGTGGTACTGCACAAGTGCCACCATCTCTGTGCACATGGGTACCTCTGGTTTCACTGGCCGTATAGCTGGATTGGAGCACATCTTCTGATAGAAAACCTGGTTTCTAAGAGGTAGCTATCCTTTGGGAAGAGTGACACTAATGGCTTTTGTTTTGCCAAAAGTTCTGATCCACAGCCTGGGGCATTTTGGTGCGGGACCAACCCTGCTGGGAGCGCCTGGGGCAGGTACGGCTCCCGCTGCCTGCAGCAGCATGGCCAGGGCATGGCCGAGGGCACGGCCAGGGCGTGGGAGCATCCCCAGGAAAACCTTGTCCCGAGGGTGCATGGGGGGCAACTGGCCAGGAGCACTTCCCCTCGCTGCTCTGCCAGGGGTGTCCTTAAACCCCTGCTGCTCTCTCTCATGTAATGCATCTTTTCAAGTACTGGGTAATAGTGTTTTCTGTCTGGCAGAGATGAAGGAGGGCTTTTTAATAGTCTTTTGTTTTCTCTTTGTACAGTTCCCTGGCAGTAACCTGCCATTATCTCTAGCATTTATTTAGGGTATTTGTGTTTTTGTATGTGGGGACCTATAACACTGAGAAGCCAAGGGGCTTTTCCAGGGTCATGCAAGAAATGTGTGGTAGAGCTGGGGAGGGACTTTTTTTTGAATATTGAGCTGATCTCTAGGTTTGGTGGAGAGAAGGGAACCTTTTGGTTTGTCCTTGTTTAACCGAGACAGACAGGGAATGAAGAAAATAAAGGCTTTGTGGAAGGAGGGTTTTTTAATTGTATTTTTTGTTTGTTTCTCCTGTTGGTGATCCATACGGAGCTGGAACTGAGAGGTCGTTGCGTTTGGGAGCGTGAGGATGGTATGTGTGAAATACACAGAGGCAAAGGGAAACCCAGGGCCAATCTGGCTGGAAATTCGATTTGCTCCTTCATCTCCACCTGGTCCAGCTGCTCTGGCAACTGGGAGCTACCCCGAAAACCACCACTAAACTCTGTGCCTGCGAGAAGGGTGGGCTGCGCGTGGCCTCCCTCCCTGCCTCGGTAACCTGGTGCATTTGGGGGGCGATACCCATCGGGTGCTGCAGCTGGGGTCTGTGTGGCTGCTCCCGTCCCGCAGTGCCTGTGTGCCTGCCTTGTCTGAGGCAGCCCCTGTGTGCCGGCAGCACAATACTCGCCTTCACTTCTTGTCAGACTGGAGGTCTAGACGCTCTCCCTGCCTTTTGTTATTGGGGTCACAGGTTAGGGAGAGTTCCCAGATTGTTTCCCCTCCACTGGTCAAGAATCCTCCCAGAATTGGGTGCTGCACTGGGGTCTGCAGTGGGGAGCCCTCCGGAGGGAGTCACCCTTCTACCCGAACACATTTAGATTTAAAATTACTGTGGCAGCTCTCAAAAAGAAATGTGCTTTTGAAATGCAGTCAGGATCACCCCCACTCCAGTTCTTGCAGGCACAGATGCTCAGCTGACACCAGCTAAATAGAAACCTTTTAGCCCTTGCCAGTAAGTCTGGAGCAAACTGCCAAAAGCATTGAGGACCAAGATACAAAACAAAGTTGGGCCTGAGCAAAGTACTTGCAAATGAAGGATGGAACTGGAGTGTTCTATCTCTTTGATTTTTAGCACGAGATGCTTCAGTTTCAGGGTTTTGTTAAAAGGCAGTGGTAGAATTTTAAAAGTTTTCAGCAGATACAAAGAAAGTCCCCTAGCAACAAAGGAAAGGTTTTTTCCCTTAATGCGGACTTTTTCAACGTGACGCATTTATGATTTTTTTTCCTATTTGTTTAAATCAAAGATGAGTTTTGCTGAAGGAGACATTTTTAATGGCATTTTGACCTACTTGGAGATAGGGCTTGAACCCTTGATGTGCATCTCCCTTTTCCCTCCTCCCCAGCCCACCCTTGCTGGTTGAGCACTCGGGCAGCTTCAGCCTTCACCTGGCCTGGGGGGTGCTTTGTGTGGCTGCTCAGGAGAGCAGCCCCTCACTGTTGGGGGGAGGGAATGTCTCAATAAATAAGTTGGTAGCAAGTTTCTTGCACGGTTTCTTCTGTGTTTTTTTTGTTTGCCTTTTCTTCCTGGCAAGAAGACATAACAAAATATTGGCAGGTTCATACTTTTTATTATTGAATTAAAATCTGTTGAATAATAACATTGAGCCAAAACCTGAAATGGCTATTAGGCAGTACTCGAAGTGAAATGCTGCTGGATCTGGCTCACTTCTGCATTTTGTGTGTATGTGCATGTGTATTATGTGTAAAGAATGAGTGTATGAAGCTCAAATAGAGGTTTTAAATAGAAATAACACTGGCAGCTCTTTCTTCGTGAGTCCAGGGCTATTATGTGTCTGGCTCTCGCCAACATGAATTGCAGAGGAAGTTCGTGTAAACTCCACGGCTGATTTGACAGCTGCGCAACCGTGGCAGGTTTGAAGCCTGGATACTGTTGGGAAGAAGTGATGACATTTTTCTGTGTCTCATGATTTACCTCTTTGCAGAGGCTATGGGGTCACCGAGGGAGCCTGTTTCCCACTCCAGTTGTGGCACCTGGCACCAGTGCAGGGATTGGCACAAGTGGCTGGGCAGTGGTGGCATTGCCTGCTGTCTCACCGGCGTTCGGTGCTTCCACATCTTACCAAGGGTTTGTGATTCTGGAGTCTCTGAAAGCTGTGAGAACACAGGCACACAGCGTGACTGCAGCCGAGCCTTCATCAGGGACCTTGTTTTATCCTTACAGTAAAATCCACAAGTTACGGTTAGGCCAAGGTTTGAACTTCTTACCAAAAACTTTATTGGTGGTCTCAGATATTTCCACTCTTAGGTGAATGTCACTGACATGCACTGCCTGGGACACAGCTGGGACATGGGCCATCCTGCTGGCCACGGTGGGGACATGTCAGCTGGGCAGGTGTCAGCCTCCCACTCCTCTCCTGGGACAGTGGGGCTGGTGCTGAGCTCTGCTCTCCGCATGTGTGGAGGGACTGTGCGGCAGAGCCCAGTTGGTCCAGTGGTGGGGGTTCCCTCCAGCACCATGTCTACAGCCCCGGGGGGGGGTGGGGCAAACCTGTGCTTTTCATCTCGTGTACATCCTGGTGCAACGTAAGGAGCAAAGTGCACCTGTACGCACTGCGGCAGCAGGAACGATTTGGGGTTACTTCCTCTGCAAACCCACAATGCACTGAATGATGCTGCTTGTATGGGGTGTGGAGAGAAATAATGTTAAATTAAACACTCCATAAGGGAAGAAAAGCATCCAGCCCCATTCTTTACTGCTCATTTTAGTAATTTCTTCCAGATAACCTACACATCTGTGTCAGTGCAATTAAAGCAGAAATTCTGTCTAATGAACAGTTGTAGCCCTTGAGCTATTGTGGAACGAACAGTGAAGTTGGAAACAGTCTTATTAAAATAATAATTAAGAAACAAGGGTGGGAAGACAGAGGGAGGTGCAAATAATGTGGTGGTGGGATGCTATAGGGTGAGGAGCAGAGACCGCAGTCAGCCTGGTTTTGACACCCCACCCCCAGAAGCAGCTGTATGGTGCAGTTGGACCTGGGGCTAGGCACACCCTGGCTCCCCTCCCTTGCCAGGGGCATCTGGCTATGCCATGTCACAACAGAACAGTCTTTAAAATCCAGGCTGGCAGTTGGGTAAAGGTGGCTGCAGGCACAGTAGCTGTAGGGGCACCTTCTCTGTCGTGGGCAGTGTTGGCTTTTCTGTTAGCCAGATCAGCTATGTTGTGAGTATATTTTTATTTTTGAGATTTTGGTTCTCCGACAGCTGATTAAGCTCAGGAAGGGAGGAGAATGTCTCTTACCTTAGACAGGATTATATCTGGGTTTGCCTTTTCCAGAAAATTGTCCTTTTTCAGTAAAAAAAAAAAAAAAAATTATTTTGCTTTAACTTTTTAGAGCTCTCTAGCTCTTTTCTAGCTCTCCTGAGGACAGTGACTGCCTAAGCTGAACTGTATCAATGGTGGAGACTCTCATATGAGATCGTTTATTCTTTTGCTTTTAAGTAAATAAAAATTTTCAATGTTAACCCTTGGAGTTACAATGCTGTCTCTCCACAAGTCATCACTTTTTATCAATAAATCAATTGATGCTTGGAGCTGACTTTTTCAAACTTAATACACTCCTATGTAGAAATGCATGTGCTGCAGAAAGCTAGTGACATTTCAGCTTAACAAAATAAAATTTAAAAAAAAGGAAAATACCCCCCAAAAGAAAAGACAAACAAATCCCACTGGAATGATACATTGGAATAATTTTAGTGGGATTTATATCGATGAGCTGTGGGGGTTTTGTGGTTTTTTTTTTTTCTTTCTTCTGAAATGTTTTTGAACCAAAGTGATTACTTACCATTTTCATTTTAACTCCATCTGACAAATCGTTTTAGATGGAGAAAGCAATACTGCATCTTTAAATGGCTACTCTGTCAGCGCATCTTGCAGGGCTTTAAATGCCCTTTGTTATCGCAGTCTAGACAGGACGCAGGCGGAATATTTGATATGTTATAAGGCAAAGATTTGACAAGGTTGAATTAATTTACTGGATTGTTTAAAACTGAGTTTCAAAACATCTTTCCTTATAAGCTTGTCTTTTTCTCTTTATCCTATATATTTTTTTAATTTATTTTTTTCGAAGTTGGTACAGTATGTTTCAACTGTTTAGACTGGGAGAGGAGACATTAGCTTACTGCAGCCTGCAGTACTTTAATTGCCCTTTTTATGACTGTCTAGACATCATGCAGATGCATGTTTGTGGTGAGAAGACATTTCCCCCTCTGGTTATACGATAGCCTGAAACCTTTACATTGCCTATCTCCTTACCCCTCTGTCCTGGAATGTGCTTCACTCACTCCATCTCTGAAAATCAACTTTTTTTCCTTTTTATTTTTTTGAAGGGCACTAAAGTCCCCGTTTTTCTGTTCTTTCCCGCAAATGCTAATAATGCTTTCGGGGGCAATAAAGGTTTGTGGAGCGAACGGCTCCGGCAGCCCGGCCGAGGGCGGCTTTGTACCGGGTGCTGCCGTGCGACGTCCCGTGGGCACCGGCTCCGCTCTGCCCGGGCAGCCGCTCTGCCCGGGCAGCGGTGCGTGTGTGTATGGCCGTGTTTGTTTGGGTTCCCCTCGCCATAAGAGCACAGCCTTGCGGGCCGGGTTTAAGAATGAAAATATCAGCGAGGTTTGAATGGGTTCGGAGTTTTAGTTATGCAAATCGGATGCATTAATTAACCCCGTTGCTATAGCTACTGCTTGATTGTTAAACGCAGTGAAAAGGGGACAGGCTGTGTCCATGGATAATCCTCCCCTCCGCTCTTACCCCCCCTCCCCTTCCCTGTCCTCCCGCAGCCGCCTTCGCCCCGGTGCGGGGGCAGCTGCCGCTCGGCTCCGGGGCCCCGGCCGCCCGCCGCCCCAGCGGCCCCGGCCCCGCGGGCAGGTGGCGGGTGGCCCGCCGAGAAGGCTTGAAAAGCTGGGCGAGAAAGTCGCCTCCGCGGAGGCGATGGGCGAGCCGGGGGGTTGCTCGCCCCCGCGGCCTCTTCCCTCTAGCCGCCCCCAAACCCCATTGTCGGGGCTGACCTCGGGGGTCGGCTCTGCACCGCCGCCCCGTGTCATCAATCTGCCGTCTGGGGACTGGACGGGGGTGCTGGGGACAATGGGGCGGGTAGGAGGGACGCAGATGTGCCAGGGGATGGAGAGGCTGGGCTCGGCCCGGCGAGGGGAGGCCATGGGAACCCAGCCCTCCTTTCGGCTCCAAAATCCGTCTCTGCTGGGTTTTACGTGGGAGAGCAGCTTCTCTTTTTGTGCGTATTTAAGAACCTCACAAATGCAAAATGCTACAACAAAACTCAGACTTTGCACCATATCTGCTGTAGGAGTTAAAACCTTTCTCAGGCTGTTGCTACAGCTGAGGTGGAAGTAAATTTATTACCTTTAATTTTGTCAGATTTGGGGCGGTTTTACTCACCTCCCCCATTCGCTCTGGTGTGTGTGTACATATATAAATATAACATTTTTTTTCACATCTCTGTGTGAGAGTATGCACATGAATTCTCTCCCATCTGGTGGTGTTCAGACCAGTTCAAGAACTGAGCTTGAATATTGCAGTGACCAAATGCAGTGTGCGTCTGGGCATTTGCATGCATTTTGCATATATTTTTTCTGCAAGGCATAATTATGTCTGTAACTTAAGATTGTCCTTGTTCCGTGGGAGCAACTTACCTTGTGAAAGGTCACTCCTTTTGTAAGCAAAAGCTGCAAAATGATACAGAAAATAACGGCGCTTAAGAAGCAGAGAAGAGAGAGCTATTGGACTGCTCAGCCCCTGGATGGGGCTGAGGAAATACAGTCGCGTTCCAGCCATGTCATGACCCGTGTGGCTTTGGCCAACTTGCTCAATCTGTGTTTCAACACCCGTCTGCGAGCCGCTCGTCAGGGCAGCCCCCGTGGCGTTGCTGCCTAGGGGCGCGTGTCCCAAAGCCCCCAGGGGAGCTACAATGCCACAGCCTCAGGACGAGGCCACAGTGGAGTCCCCAACATCGCTCCTGAATACCAAGCAAGGCGGGGGGGGGGTCTGAATCACACAGGAAAAATGCCAAAGGAACAGAGGTTCCCTGGATACAGCTTGTGGTGTTTCATGGATTCTCTGCTGCTCCGCCATGTCCTTGAGCAGGGTATGAGTTGATGGGTGTTGTGCTTGGGTCAGGGAGGCATGGTTGTTGCTGCTTGTCCCCATGTCCCTCTCAGCGCTGGTCCTGGAGGACTTGCCAGGCAATGTGCCTGTCACTGGTTGGTTGGGTGCTGTCACTGGCGCACCAGAGCAACACTGGCTCTGGCAGGACAATGGCAGAGTGAAATGGGAATCAGGCAGTTAATGGTTTTCCCAGGAACAACTGGAAATGGAAACTTTCTAGAGGACATCCAGTGTGAAGAGAAGTGGAAAAGGAGGACTTTGGTGGGAGAGAGACAGTAAAACCTGGTACATAACAGTGTTCAGCCACGAGAGGCTGTGGTCCACGCCAATGACAGCCATAAACCTCCATCTCCACACCCACGCGACATCACTCCTGGCTGGTTTTGCAGTGGAGTGTCCCACATGGAGCAGGAAATCCTGTGCCTTCACAACGCTTTGCAGGCGAGGACAATGCTTTGCTTCTGTCTTCCTTTCTGTGCACACAACAAATGCAGTGTCCTGGATCCTCGTGACCTGCTGAATTAAAGTTGCCTTGTTTTGATGGGCCTGGTGACTAATGAAATGCATATTCCTTAGTGTCTCCGCAGAAGCAGGGAGCAGGCGCTGCTGGCAGTGCTTGGTGACATGGTGCGGGTGTCTGGCTGACTCTGAAGCTGCAGGTGTCCCATCAGTACAAGGCAGCTCTGTTGCAGTGGGAGACAGGGCTCAGATGAAGCTGGAATTGATTGGAAACCCAATCCCTGTAATCACTGTTAGAGTTCTGGAGAGGTGGCAAAGCCCTCCGTGGATGGAGCACTTGCTCTCCTTGGAGTGTCCGCGACTGGCAATTTGTCTGTCGAAACAGATGTGGGCAGTGACAAACATCTATTTCTATAACTAGAAACAAATTTGGTAATTGCCTCTTTCAACAGGACTTGCTCAAGCAGGAAATGAAATTCCTAAATGGCAGTTAGCAAAAGTATTTATAGCTAAGTTCATAAATGAGATGTGCTTTCCTTTGTCATGAGTTTCTGCTGGGTGGAAGGAAAAAAAGCCTCTATGGTAGCAAGCCGCATATTGATCAGGAGTGTTTCCAGGGTATACAAAAATACTTATTTATTAATGTGTTTATTTTTACTAGCTGTAGAAATACCCCTGACAAACAGAACCTGTTTGGCCTTTCAGGGTCAGCTGGCAGGGTTTGATCTGGATATTGTGTACTGTGGTTTTTTCACTCATGCTTTGTTTGATTTTTCTGGTTCATGCTGGTTGTGGTTACAAACTGTAAACTCCTGTGTCCCTCTCTGGATGCTTGTGTTCAAGAGGATGGGTGGTGTGCTGCCCTTGCCCCTACCCCAGATACTGTCCTGACACGACCTCACTGCCTCTCGTGGAGCAGGAGATGCTCTGGTTGTTCTCAGCTGGCGGGGGGGACCATGAGCCTTGCTTAACTTTTTCTAGTGAGCAAGCAAATTTACCTGTCTTTTAAGTGCAAAATCAAAATTACTTTATCCTTTTAATCCAGTTTAGCTGTCTTTACCCCTGGGAGTAACTTCAAAAGAGATGTACTCCTTACAATCATCTCAGTAGGCTGGGATCAGGCTTCCTGTGTGTGAACTACTTTGTCTCAAAACCCTGGAAAAGGGGAGGGTGGGAGAAATAGCACAAAAAAAAAGAGAGAAGCAGTTGGCATATGCAGGTTTTTAGAGTCTGAGTGTCCCAAAGAACTTTGTTAGTTCTCATTGCTCCAAGGGAGCTGGTTAACATCTTTAGGAGTTTCTCTAAACAAGTCTGCAGTTGACAGGTCTCTGCTCAGAGCTGGGAGGTCTCCCAGCTGAAAGAGCTGCTGCCTGCAGTGCTCACATTTGCAGTTGCCCTGTAAAAGCTGTGCTGCTGTGCCAGCCTGCCTTTCTGGTCCTGCCCCCCACAGCTGCCCCTGTGGCCATGCTAGCTTGAGAAGGGCACCTTTTAGACTGGGACAGTTGCTGTGTTTTAAATAAAACTAAAAAATTTTGAGGCCAAATCAGCCTGCTAATTCTGTGACTATAAGCTTGAAATGGGGCCATTTCCTTTAAAACAAACTAAAAAATAAGGGGGTGGGGGTGTAGGATGAGGCCGTTATTTGCCAGTGACTCAGAGGATGTGATGCTTGATTACCCGGGGTGACAAATGAAGAAAAACAACTGTATTAAATGCAGCTATGGCCCAAGGATTGACATGACTTCTTGGGGTCCCATCACCCATTTTCCAGCAATGTCTTTTCTCAAACTGAGTCCCACTTGCTTTCAGCTGTCCTGCCCCATTCCTAGCCTGCCGTCACGAGCTTGCATGGCGTTATTTCTGCTTGCTCTATCAGAGCTGGCCATGTTGAACCTGGAAAAGCAATTTAGCTGTTAACTGTGCTGATGATGCACGAAGTAGGACAAAATCCAGTGGGCTCTTCCCAACTCTCCTGCGTGTTGTCATGGGCCTGATTCCGGTCTCTTTGATGTCTTGGTGTTGCTGCTGCAGCTCCAGCTTCAAGGTGTTGCAGATTAGGGCCAGCAGCGGCAATGTCAGTATCAAGATCATATTCTGTATCTATCTCCAGTACTTCCCATGCTGCCATGTAAACAAATAAGATTGTTGATAATGTGATGGGCCCTTTGTATGTGGTTTTATGGAGGTATTATTTATGAGATAAATATAGCAGATGCTAATACACGAATATTGCAGTAATGGCTTTGCCTGGTCTGATTCTTTCTAAGATGACCTAACAGACGAGTGGCGGAGGGTGAGTAATCTGCCATCTGAAGTTCTTTGTTCTTTCATCTCTTCTTCCTCATCCACAGTCTCAGAGAGTGAGAACATTGGTCTCTTTAATGAGTGGAGCTTGGCATCTGGTGGATGAAATGGCCTCTGTAAACCAGGAGCAGTGTTCGGTGCAGCACCCTCTCTGGCAGTCTTTGGATTCCAGCTGTTGCCTGGAGCTGTTTTGGTTCTTGCTTAAATTAGAGCAGTTCAAATGTAATGTTTAGCATAATGGCCATGTCCCCTTTCCAAGCAGGGCTGGGAAGGATGCACCAGGGCAGAGCTTTTTGCACCGCGCTGTGTTCGTGCTGTGCCAGGGTATTTTCCTCCATGCCACATGTATGAAGAGGGGAGGGCGAGGAGCTGTGGTCAGATGCAATCCCATTGCTGAACTTCATCTCCTATGGGATGCTGCAGAGTCTGAGCCCCTGCAGCTGCTCACTGAGAAGTTGTGAGTTTATTCCCTACTAAAATCGTAGCTCAGAAGGGTGACTAGATTCAGATGGCACTTCTCAAGTTCACATTCTTTAACTTTGAGTAGAAAAATGAGGTCCACTCTTTGGCTGCATTGCTTAACCCACATCCTTTTACAGAGGCTTTGATGAACATAACGACTGCACTTTGGCTGGACTTGATTCTGCTGAGTTTAACCATTGGGTCCTTCCGGAGAGCCACATGCTGCTCCAGAGTGTGCCTGAATTGTGCTATAATGTCAAGCCCCTGCTCTCCGAAAGCGTGCTCACGGTTGGCAGGCACTAATGCAAACTCTTGTGGCAGGCAGGGCTCTAAACTGAGCATGGGAACCTGGCAGAACTCAGGCCAGCTCTGTGGACCCCACTTTGGTCCAGACCTGCTGCAGACCAGTTTGGTAATGTCAGGTCTGGCCTTTCTGGTTCTCTGCTTGCAAAAGATGGTGTATTGGTGTGTGTAAGGCAAGGCAGTACAGGGTGTCTTCAGCTTTCATTTTCCAAAAGTAATGAGGACTTGCTTTGTGCCCTAATTACTGGGGCATGCAAGGTAGCGGTAGGCTCTCAGCTGTTCATGGCAAGGACTGTCCTTGTGTGTCTTGTTCTTAACAGTGCCTCTGGGCACCACTGAAGCTGTGGTGCTCTGAAATGTCAGCGAAGACCAGGGAGAGGAGCGGGTTGGGCTGTCAAGTAGCTGACAGAATGGATAAGGGTGTCTCTCCTCCTCCTCCTCTGCAGCCTGCTGGTGCTCAAGCTTCTGCCCTTGCTGCTGCCTTTGGCCAGAGATGTGGGTGCTGAGAACGGCTGAAAGTCAGACCCATCACTTCTAGTTTAGGGCAGTGTCTCAGCCTACCCATTGGCAATAAGTTCCGTGCGAAGACGGCAGCCCAGGTCTGTTGGAGAAAATATTGGGTCGTATCCTTCTGCTGCCTGTGAAAGCCTCTGGGTGGGTGGGGGAGCAAGCAGGGACCTCTGGACCAGCAGCTGAGAAGGTTGCTTGCTGTAGGAAAAATAATGAAGCAGCCCAGGTTTTGGGTGCTGACAGACGTTGATGCTGGAAGCAGGGGACCTTGGTCCACCCCTATTCCAAGACTTGTTTTCCATTTGCTCTTTGAGTAGCTGCACAGGCTTGCTGAGAAGCCTTTAAGGTTACTGGCCTGAAACTGTTCTTGGCTGAAATCCTTGAGCATCCCTGCCTGACGTCCCACAAAGCTTCTAAGTGCAGAATTTGGGGAATTACAGACAGACAGGGAGAATGCATGGACTCTCTTCAGCTCTAAGCTTCAAATAATTGCCAGTACCGGTCTGATTTGGAGTTCCATTTCTCCCCCCACCTTGCTGCACATGCTCAGTTGAAAAGTAGCTGTACCCTTGTTTATGTCTTTTACATACTTTTTTTTTTTTTTTTAATGTAACTAGACTGCTGCCATCAAGGGCTACAAGGAACCTGTTCAAACAGAAGATGCCCAAGGGTGGGGGTGGATGAAAAGATGAGAAAATTGGGAGGGGAGGGAACTGCAGTCAGGGCTGTGCACATCACTGCTGTGCCTTGCTCTGAGTCACGCAGCCAGGGCAGCTCTGTGGATATCAGAGGTGTTAATGGAAAATCAGGGATGAAAGTGCTCGCTGCAGATTTGTGAACACTTTTCATTAATTCATCTGGTTAATTTTGCTATGTCTGGAAAGACTCTATGTTTGTGTAGAGATCTTCCTTTTGGGGGTGGTGGTGGTGTGTGGAGGACAGAGCGTTGCAATGGGGGAACTTTGCCTAAATCCCTGAGGATTACAGAAGAAGCTGGGATATGCAGTGTGACATTACAGTGCCACCATATTGAGCTGACGGAAGGCAGCAATTCATTTATGGATTTCATAAGTTTCAGGACCGGACGTGACCCAACTGTTCCCAGTCCCCAGGGGCTGTGCTGGTGGCTGGTGCTGCTCACTGAGCGCTGCTGCGGGATGATCCTCACTGAGCTGTCCCATTCCACAGCGTTCGGGCTCTCAGCTGGAATCTGTTGAATCACGGTGCTGAGTCACCCACGTGAACCAGGCTCCATAAATAACCACAGGCGCTCCGCGAAGCGGCCGTGCATGACAGGGAGCTGAAAGTGCTGCTTCATGGTTGGAGCAAGAGCTCTATGGGCAGAAAGCAAAATACTTTTCTTGGCTTTGCTTTCTTTAAGCATCACCTGAGTCTTTTCACAATGTCAACAGGTACCCTGCTGTCATCCCGCAGCAGGCATGTGTTTGCCTAAGGGCTGGTTGCTGGCAGAGGGCTTGGGTGCCCTGTGCTGTGGGTTCCATCTTTGTGTCAATAGGTTTGTGCCCAGTTATTGCATCCTGTACTGGGGAGCTCATTGGTGCTGTGCCTGCACCAAGATCCATGCTCCTTCTGCGGTCCCAGGAGGGACTGGGTTCCTTGGGGAGGTTGAGTCAGAGCTGGGTCTTGTTCCTGGGCTGAGTGACTCAGGGAAGGACTTTGTCCCTCTGCAGTGGACAAGCTGTGAGCCTGGGCTCACCACTTGGCAGCTGATTTAGGTGCCTGGGGTCAGGGTGAGCAATCCTCTGCCTTGCCATGGTGCATCTCCCATGCAAAGCTTTGCTCCAGCTGCTTGCCCTCTTTGGCTTCCCCTCTTTGGCTTCCTGGGGACCATACTTACATCACTCCCTGCTGCCAATCTTCTGTATCTGTGCTGACTTCATCCATGGGCTATGGCTCTGCTGCCTGAGCAGAGAGGGAGTTTCTGGTGTGCCCACCACAGTGGGCAAAGCCTTGCTCTAAAACCCTGCGTGGGCACCTGCAGGCCCTGCTAGGGTGGTCAGGGGTGCTGCAGGGGCAGGACAGGGCCAGAGAGCACAATCTACCTGTCATTCGGAGACACAGTTAGCCTGTGTCTTCTGGAGGCTAGAGAGATGCTGCCCAGGTATGTATAAGACCTGATTACACCTCTCTGTACTTCAACAGGAAAGTTAGAAAAGCTTCAGTCTGTTTCTGCCCATTTTATTGAGGCTTGTTAGGCAGCGGGAGGAATCCCTGTACAAAACCATCCTATTTGGTCTTGGTGTGAAAGTTGTAAGTGTATTGGAGAAAGTGAAGAGGTGAAAGCACAGTACGTGGCAGGGTTCTTTTGTTCTTGCATTAGGCATTTTAAGGATGTTTCTCTGGGACATTTAATTAAAAATGGTCCCTATGTATGGGGGAAAATGGCCAGTGTGGAAATTTCTATATGGCTGGGTTGCAGAGTAACATCCCAGCATAGACAAGGACTCTGTTACCTTGGATTACAGGTGTTTGTGGAGGGTCTTCAACAAGATGGTCCTTGCACTAGGTGGGCTAAAACCTGAGCCCGAGTCAAACACCCCTCACGCCCAGCAAGGAGCCTGACTGCTGGGAGCCAGTACCTCTGTGGGCTGTGATGGTACAGCAGTGATTTAGGGGGAAATGCTATTGCCACAGTTCTGAAATGGCAAAATCTGTACTGTTCTCAGTGTCTTCTTGGTTCCCCTGACTCTTACTCACTTCCTTTCAGATTTTCCTGCTACTCAAATTCACATTGGTTTCTACATTAGGGGAAACTGATGGAGTTAAACTTTTATTTTAAACCCGATTTTTTTGCCTTTTCTGTGACCTGTGCTATTGCAGATGGTTGGGGTAATGTTGGAAGTTTCCCCATAGCGGTGGGGCTGTGGCCAGAACTCCAAAAGCCTGATGAAGGCTTTGTCTGCCTCAGTTACCAGCTCTCCTCTCTGTCAGTCACATGGAGCCACCTCAAAATGCAGTTTTAGTGTTCTTCAAGAAAATACATCTAATAAAATGAGTGATAATGGGGCTTTGATGCTGAAGGGACTGTCACGGGAGCATACAGAAGCTGAGGTGCATATCCCAACTGTCCTGGGTAAAAATTAACTGATGGCTCATTAACTTTGAACAGCAAGGCTTGCTCGGGAAGTATCTCATCCTGTCTGGTGTGAAGCAGGGAATTGGGTTGCCTCACACTGGGCTGATGTCCACCAGAAGATGAAATCAGCAGCTGGAGTTTTTCCTCCACACCCTTAAGAGCATATTTTTGATAGTCTGTGTTAGCTTGTGATTGGACTTATTGTGCTTGAACTGTCCCAGCAATCTGTTTCAAGTCAGAACTAAGGGATTTTTAATGATAAAAATACCCAGAGGAAGTGAAAGTGAACACAGGAGAAGCAAAGTATTCTGCAGGGGATTCTCTGCTTGCTTTAATTTTGTCTCAGCAAAACAGACTTGGGTTTTAGCATGGTGTACCATAGCATTTTTGATGACTGGCATATTTTTAATTTTTTTTTTTCTTAGGATTTGTGGCTGGTGCAGCTACATTTGTTCATCTTTGCCATTACCTCCTGAGTGATTTCACTTCTCATAATTTTTCACATGATATGCAGCTCCAATGTATATATAAATTGTAACTGAAGCTTACAGATAGCTGTTTTGACCTGCAGATGTGTATTACACCTGGCTGAAAGGAAAGGCCATCTTGCCTGAGCCCCTGTCTGAAAGGTGTTCTGTCCACTATTAAAAGATAGCTGGAGTGCCCGTAGTTATTGCGGCAAAATGCAGGTGTATTCTTTTTTTCTTGCTGGTGCTTTGGAGAATTTGCCTTCAGCAGTAATACTCTATGTGGAAGGAAGAGCATTAATAAAAGTTTATAGTAAGCATTTTATGAACTGCTGTATAGCTGTAAAAAGTAAGGAAATGCATTTAAGGGATGTCACAGCCTCACCACCCCTGCGGCCGGTGTGCGTGTGCAGCAGCTCAGCGCTCCCAGCGTCACCGTTTGCTCAAGTAGCTCTCCTTCCTTGCAAAAATAGTAATGAATTTTAAACCTGTGGGTGCTGAGCATTTTGTTCATAGGTTCTCAAGGAAGCTCTGAGATGCACCTTTCCCCAGCTGCTTCTATTGAGCCGTGACCATGGTCTTTGGTGGGCAAGGGGGGCCGGGTGCCCCCGCAGCCGTGCCGGTGAGGTGCCACCAGCTGCCAGCCAGCTGCCGTTTCCATAAATTTCAGACACTTCAGAGCCTTATTGTCTCAATGCCCAGACAGCAGCCCTGTGTGGGCAGCAAGGGCACACACTGCCTTCCTCTAAAGGCAGAGCAGGAGAGCGGCCGCAGCCTGCGTGTCACAGTCTCCGCAGGCTTTGGGAAGCAGCACGGTCTCCCATCATTCATTAATCTAACACTGTAATCTACTGTGAAACCCATATTCAAGGGCACATGTGGTTTAAAGTGGCAAGCGAGTAATGAACTTGAAGAATGGGACGTGACAAGTGATTTTACTTGATCACGAATATCCAGTTTCAGGATTGTGAGAATATGGGGGAAAAATGCTTAGTTGCAAAACAGTTGCATGTGTGCTGACCGACTCCCAAAGCTGCAGTGTCTAGACAGAAAATACAGAAAAGCAGGTTGTGTCACTTAAATGTGATGTTTGAACCTGTTAGTTTGAAACGTATTCTAGAATAAAAATTATGCAAAATTAAATTAGTGTGACCTTACTTTGCATTTGGAGGCTGAGTATGCCCATCTTGTAAAGCCAAGTGCATTTATAACACTTCCCTTGGGGAAAATTACAGAGAGAAATGGAATGAGGTCTCTTCTAATTGAAAAGTGACAATGATTAGGAAGCCAAATACAAAATGTGTTGAGTATTTTTTTTCTTGTTTTGTTGTGTGTGTGTTTTTAAGAATACCAGTAGAATTATAAATTATGTGCTTTGCAGTTTGGCTTGTTTTTCATTCCCCAAAGGCTTTTTATTAGCATAGCAGCTGAATTGCACTTGTATAATAACGTATTAACTCAAAATTTGGGTTTTTAATGATCTTTCTTCATTAGTTTGACTGAGCTGCTTGGATAAAATCTTGCCGAGTATATCCAGCTTTCCAGTGTGTTGGGTTTTTTTTTTTACCCCTTCTGCAAATGAAGCCGGTGAAGACAAGTTCAAACAGAGGGAGAGCTGGCAGAAGCTCACTCCTCAAATGGGTATGAGTCTCCTGAAACTTGAAAAGCACAAATTGAGCGTGTGGGACTTTTTTGGTTTGGTTTGATTATTTTATTTTTTTGAACGGCCAAATTTGGCACCATGAGCGTTCCTGGGATTAAAGCTCATCTTAATTTACTTGATGTGTTTGCTCCTACGCGCTGGGAGGCTGTGCTGCTCACCAGCTGGGCTTGGGGTAGAGCAGAACTTGGGGCACTAGGTGCCTTCTGCTCTTATTGGAGCTCCTGCTGGTACAGAGAGCAGAGGTTCCTGCTGGGTTTGGCCTCATGTATACATACAGCATTAATTTCAGCAGCACCACCAAGGGAGACACAGAGGCAGGTACATTTCTCCTTTGACACTTAACGTTCGAGCCCTTGTCCGTGTTGCAGGACAAGGGTAGATGTGCTCCACTGCAGGGAATGGCTGTTTGCTTCTCTGACCTAATGAATGAGATTGGAGAAGAGCAAGGCTGTTGGCGTGAAAAGGCCAAAGTCCAGGTGGAGGATCCTGATCAGGATTTATCATTCAGTCGTGTTTAACCAAACCTGTCCACAGGATGTTAATGTGCACCTCAATTGTTCTCCCTCTTCCAAAGCGAAATACTAGAACCACTCTTCTTTTGATACCTCCAGTGTGCTTGCTGTGACGTTAGACTAGATTCCACGTGGAAATAACCCAGTTCAGAGTTTGAAGAGCAAGGCTGAACACTGCCTGCACCTCTTGGCCTCACCCTGTGGTCCCTGAAAGAGAGGGTTCAGCCTGCCCAGATGACCAGCTCCAGAAGAGCATGGGAGGGAGAGATGGGGCAGGAGGAGCATCTCTGCCAGAAAGCAGTGTCCCCTTTGTTCTGGTAACCATACTGTGCCTTGCTCTTGCACCTCTTGGCACCTGTGTTGGAATACCCCAATTACAGGAGTCCCAGAGCCAGGATAAACAGCATTGGTGTGTTGTCCCATTTCCTGATGGAATTTCCACCCTTTCTTCTGCTTCCAGCTCTCCTCATTATTAGTCTGTGCAGGGAGCTTGACTTAAGTCATTTGTAAATGACAAACGTTTCATGTGTGCTTCTTCCAGGGAAGGAATTAGGGCAGTATTTCCTGATGGCCAAAACTTCACCTGTGTCACCAAAGGACTGTGACTGATTTAGCAAGCTTTGGTTCATTTAAGGGACTGGTCTTCCTGGGAAAGGAGCTTTTCTTTATAGCTACCTTGGTCTTGGTTTATTTGGTTGGTTTTCTTTTTTTTTTTTCTTCAGAAATATAACCTCTTCAAACAGAAAAGGAAGTTTTCCATCACTAGCCTTATTTTTATTTTTTGTGCTTTCTTACCTTGGCCAAAGCACATGTTGCATTTTGAGGCAGAATTGACTCATCTTCTTAAAAAACATGGGGTTTTTTATTATTTTGGTTTGCTTTTTCTTTTCTGTAATGAATTCCACAAAAAGCAGGCTCTTCACTCAAGCTGGGTGGCTACTCACCAGCCTCTGGGCTCTGCTGCCCACATGTAGGTGAGGCAGAGGGGCTCTGGGTCAGTGCCCCCCTAGGGTCTGGCTGTCTGTGGGTGACCTGGAGTGCACCCAGGGGAGATGTGGGGATGCCCATTGTGCTGCCTTTTTTTTTTTTTTTTTTTTTTTTTAATTTTTTTATTAATGGTCTTGCATTGGCCCCTTTTCCCAACCCTTTATGCTTTGGTGTCTTCCTGCATCCGTTTGATCTGATTTGTGTTCAGAAGAAACAAGCTCCTGCTTCAGCCTGTTCCTGCAGCATGGCAGCTCTCAGGCCTGGTCACCTTGTTCCCATGGGTGAGCTATGCTGCTGCCTTGCGGCTGGGTCATAAATCATTTGGAACATGCTTTTTTCCCGGCTCTTCCCCTCACAGTGGCATGGGGTTGCTGTGAAAGACCAAGCACTGCTTTTTTAAGAAGATAACTTTAGCTAAAAGGCAGTTTTACAGCAAAACTCATTTGCAACATTTGGCTTTTAATCACTCGCTTCCCACCCCACGTGCAATCTTTCAGTGTAGCGGCAGGTGCATTTTAGGGGTGCTGTAAGTATATGGGCTTCCAAGACACTCATACATCTAACTTTAAGTGACAGATAAAGCTCCTTCTTTCAAGGCATAATTCTACTTTTTGAAGGTAGTGGGCAGAGCTGGTTAAGAATTTTGGGCAACGGCAGAAATAGCTGCTGTTTAGCAGAATGAGCTCTGAGGTAACTGGCAGCACTCACCACCTGGACTGTTTTCTTGACATTTATTTGCTTTTACTGGCACTTAAATGCCACCTGTCAGGAGAAAACTTTCCATTAAAAAAATAAAATTTTATTTGCCTGACTCAGCAGAAGCCACCCCAGCTGGTACAAGTGGTGTGATGCTGCCCTTCGATGCCCGATGGGTCTTCCTGTGTGTCTACAGCTATGTATGTGTGTGTGCCTGTAGAGGTAAAATACAGATGGCACCATCCATGATAGCTTAGAGCACAGCTTTCCAAAACTGGATTTTGTAGCTGTCCCTACTGAGAAGCAAACAAATTTTAAATCCCCAGAACTATTGAATTTTGCTGGTCTGGCCCCGCCTTTACAATGAGCACTGGAGTTGCTGCTGCCCAGTCCTGGGCATAATGAGCCCTGGGCACTGCTGGCACCAGGGGGCTTGGGGGAGTGTCTGAGCAGTTCAGGGATTCATCTGCTCTCTGGGTGCCAAATGCATGGAAATAATGACGCCGGTGCTACATTTGCCTTCAATTTTCCTTAGCCTGACAGAGGTGTGAGGAATTATTTCCTTAGGAAATTTTAGGAGTGGCTTCTTACTGCCTCCTGCCAAGAGTCTCCAGAGCTATCTGGATAGTCTGTTGTTTGCTTGTTCTTGTTTGTTTTGAGGATTTTTGGCAGTTTTCCTTTATGCCAGTTCAAGCCACTCAAGCTGCCACTGTCAGCTGGCAGAGCCCAGAGCTGAGGGATGTCTGGAGCTCCGGGACGTGGCCCCCGTGGGCAGCCACTTCGCGCCCATCTGGCGTCTCAGTGGAAAGCAGGAGGTCTCCCCGCCTGTGCCCTGTGGTGGACGGGCCGGTGTTGGGGAGAGTGGGCGCTGCCAGTGCTGATGCCTGTTGTGACACGGGCTCCCTGTGCCACTGTCTGACCCCTGTAACAGAGGGGGCGTGTGCCTGGTGTGAGAGTGTGCTGAGGAGGACTTTGCTGTGGTCCTCCCTGGAGAAGTGGTGATGGGAAGAGAATTGCAGAAATTTAGCTTGCATTTAGCTAAATTGTTTCATTAGGATGAATTATGCTGTTCATGGCTCCATGGCCCCAAGCGAGGCACGCTCAGCACTGAGCTGCTGCTGGTTTTGTACTCAGCAGTGGGGGCATCCAGCACATTGTAACTGGGAGGCCTTTGGGAAGTCCTGTCTGCATTGTAGCTTGGAAACATTCTGCTTTGCAGATTGTTTTTAAAGATCCTTCACAGAGACTCTTTGCAGCACTGAAGAAGTGAATTAATGAGTTTTTTATTAAGTAGCTGAGCTCAGAGCATGCCGAGCCTGCATAGGCATGTGTGAGAGCTTTCTGGGGGAAGGATGCAGTGATGTCATTGGCGTCTCAGTCACATTAGTTCTTCTTGTGTTCAATTACATGCTGCTTTTTCTGGTGGCTTAAAGTCTGTCTGTCTCTCTTTGCAGCGGAGTTGGAGTTTGTACAGATAATCATAATCGTGGTGGTGATGATGGTGATGGTGGTGGTGATCACATGTCTGCTGAACCACTACAAACTCTCTGCGCGATCCTTCATCAGCCGGCACAGCCAGGGGAGACGGAGAGACGAGAACCTCTCATCAGTAAGTCACACCCTGCTCTTCCAACCCATTTTGTCCTGTGACATTTGCCAAGTGGCGTGACACTGGGGAAACATTAGAGCCAAAGGAAATAATTCGGGTCATGTTTGCTCATGTGCCACTTGGCACTGTGTGAAGAAATACCCTCCAGGTTGCATCTTGGCATCATCTTCTGTCTCTCAGTTATTAGCAGGGGGAACATGACAGGGGGATGGACCTACACACATTTTAGGGATGCCTCTAGCTCTTTAGGGTGCTGTATCAATATACATAATATATTATCTATAATATATTATGTATATAATATATACAATATACTGACAGCCACAGCCTCTGCCTTTGTCTTGAGCTTTGCAATTTGGACTTTACGATAGCAGAGTCACTACATGAGGCTGTTCTTGGTGCGTCTGTTCTTGAAACTACCACATACCTGCAGCTTGTTGGGGTACGTATACCTTGCCTTAAACAGCCCCAAACTATCAAGTTCTTTGGTGGCTCCAGTTGGAGAGTCTCAAATGACCATATAAAAACTTATTGCCTGTCTTGAAGAAAATAGAAAATCTTGAAAGACTTTCTCCAGTTTTCACCAGTGGTGCTGCCATGACTATGGTGGAGAGGTCAGAAAACACTTGTCAGGCAGACAAGCAGAAATCTCTGTGGTGAGATGCTTGAGAAGTTCACTGTGTAACCCAGACTCCCTGCTTCATGAGGAGAAACGTGTTAATTGTACCTCTGATGGGGACTTGAAGGTCAGCCTCTCTGGCCTTTATGCAGTTTCCTCAAATGCAGCAGCTTAGAGAGACTTAAAAGAACGTAGAGAGAAAAGACATCACACTTTCTCAGAGAGCGAGCGTGTACTATTCACCTCTGTCTGTGTAGCTCGGTTGTCAGTGCAGGGATATCTTATACTGGTTTTTATTTTTTTAGCATTCACCCTGAAGGATCTTAAAGCTCTTTAAATGATAGGTCTTCCTCAAGGTCACTGTTTCACACCCTCTCCTCTGTGGGCTTCCAGGGCAGGTTGAGCACACTTGGGGCTGCCTTATGGTGGTCGCTGTGGGGCTGTGCTCTCCTGTATCAAATCCATGCTTACTACAGGAAAAAGATCAAATCAAATACTGGGATTGCTTTGGTTTTATTTCATCTGCTTGCTTTTTTTTTTTTTTTTTTTTGAGAGAGAGAGAGAGTAACATCTGACATTTTTTTTTCTAAATAAGCCTTCAGTTCAGTGCTGTTGAAGGCTGTCCATCCAGCAGACCCCATGGCACAACCTGTCCCTCTGCTTCGTAGCTGCTCTTTGTCACTCATTACACGCAGCAGGCCAAGGTCCCTTAGCGGACGCTCTGTGCTGAAGTGAGGAAGACACCCCTTGGGAAGCAGAACTGTGCAAACCCCAAGTCCAGTAAAACCATCCTTCATTCTGTGGGCTGTGGAACATGTCCCTGGAGGGCACTGCAATGAGCTCAGCTCATGATTGCTGATTGATGCTGTGCAACAAGATCAAAGCGCCGGGAGCGCTTGATCCTGGGTTAAACCCGCCCATGCAAGCCTGGTGGTCGCTCCAGCACCTGCCTGCTTTGGGCACCAGAGCTAAACTGCCCGCACGTATCCCTGCTCCTCCCAGAGTTACAGGAATCTTACGGCTTTTCTTACCGACCCATGTGCCCGCTTCCGACAGCAGCAGAATGTGGGCACCCGAGCACGTGAATTATTAAAGTAGTAGGAAGGCTGTTTTCCCCCTTTTCTGATTTGTTTACTGTTTTACTGAAACAATACCAAAATGTTTCATTGTACATTTTCAAAACAAATACCAGCTCAAGCCTTTCTTATTTTAATATACTAATTTATGTTTTCCTAAGTGCCCTGTTTTTATTTTCTTTGTAAAGTGGGAAGAAGGCTAACATGGAAAAAGAAGAGAAAAATCCCAGGGAGACCAAACAAATATTTCAAGTTGAATCCAAAATTGACTGTTTAAAAAAATTATGCCCCCCCCTTTTTTTTTTCCTGTTTTCCTTTTTTAAATTTCACCAGGCTGAAATTGCCAGCCGTTGTTTGGCATAGTCTTTACACCAAAACAGTCCTGTTATTTACTGAGCCTTCAGACACATCAGCTATTAAATGGCTTTTCCGCAAAGGCTCACCTCAGCCCCTCTGTGAGAGCTCAATGAAGATGCAGAGTCTTCAAACCTTTCTCAGTGCTGAAGAGAGAAATGCCAGTGTACCATTTTGGTGGGTTTTTTCCCTCCTCTTTGTAATTCTTTCCCCTGTCCCTGCCCCTGTCAGTGCAGTGGTGATAGAGTGGCATCCAAGCTTCCCTGTGGCCTGAGCACCCTCCTGACAGGACAGAGAAGCTCCTCGTGTGCTAAGCAGGAGGGAAGCTCATTACAGGGGGATCAATCATAATAAAGATCTTAAAGGTAGCTCCTTTTGGATTCAGCACAGCATGTCTTCTTGTAGAAACCAGCTCCAGCCTAAAGGAGCACTGAAGACTGCCAGGCAGAGGCTATGCTGAACTGGATACCGGTTTATGTAATCCATTAAACTTGTGGTGAACTGGTGTTGGGCTTTTTAAATCCCAAACTTCATTTTGCTGTCGTGACCGCAGATGGGCACCGGAGCTGTGTGCACGCTTTTCATCCTTTGAAATATTAAAGTAGTTCATCCCATGGTCAGGATGCTGCTAGGTCTGATGGAGTTGTCCTTTTTTGTTGTTGCAGCTCAAAAATTACAACTGAAGGAGAAATTGATTTCCCTAAAGGTCTTTTTTTTTTTAATGTGGTTCTTGCTAGCAAGGAATTCTTGTATTAGGTCATGCGTTTCTTGTACTTAACTCTGTCTCCTTATAACAAGTACCTTTATTTTTCTAGAACTAAGAATATTTAAGAAATGCCCTAAAAACTTTTTGCAATAAGAATGGCACTGTCCCTGCACCTTTGGAACGTAATACCCACTGTGCCAAGAAAAGCCATTGAAATGCAATTTCCAGGCACACCTTTGTGTCCCAAAATGGAAACTATAAGGCCTCCTGAAGACTTAGAGACTTAATCTGCACAATGCAGCTTTACAGAGAAAATTCTCTGACATCACTAAAATAAGCCATTCTATAGAAGTCAAAGATTGATCTCTAAAAAGAAATTAAAAAGTAATTTTAGGTTCTGCAGTGAGTCCTGAAATACTTGCGGAGGCTTTTACAGACGAATTGCTCATCAGACAGCAGAATCTCAGCTCTTGTTTCAGAAGGCAGTAGCTTTCCAGACTTAGCTATTGTCGAGATGAATTCAAGTCCTAAATATTCCAAAAGAATATTTGGAATATCAGAGGTGAGTGATGGGAGCCCTGAGGACATGGATTTACAGCAGTGATGCTCTCTCACGGGGCAGCAGAGTTTCTCTTGGCTCGGTGGGGCTGTGTAGCCATCCCACGGCCGATGCACAAAGGCTAAATGTATGTATGTTTCTCTCGGAGGCTTTGTTGCCCTGACTATTGATTTCCAGCGATTCTAATCCCACTACTGAGTCCTTAGGAGAGATGAGCTGTTACCAGGTAGGCTTCACAGCAGTGTGTGAGGCAGAGGGTTAGTGACGATGAGGGGCGAGCATGCATGTGGTCAGTCACCTGTGGACACGTAAGCGTGTCTGGGTCAAGGCCTGGAGTCCTGAGAGGAGAAGTGGTTGATAACAGCTACGGAGATCCAGCTCCCACAGAAAATGGGTCTTCTGTCTGCTCCTCATCTCTCTGTGGATCCCATTTTAATGGTGTTTGCAGTACTTTGCTACTCTTGCAACTGCTTATTGCCCAGAGCATCGTTCCTGGACCTCATCTGTACAAACAGTTGAGTTAATGTGTGAGCCGGAGCTTTTCTTCTAAACGCCGGGGTGGGATATCGGGTGAGTGGGTACTTAAGGGTAGGGGACTTTCTGGGTGGAGCAGCTCGCTTAAGGGTGTGTGTGTGCCCTCCCCATTGCCTGCCACAGCGGGAAGCCCCAGCTGGGCTGCAGCCACCCTCGTGGGAGCTGGCTGACATCACTCCCGGGAAAGGGGGAAGCAGATGGGATATTGCCATGGCACTGCCCACCGCCAAGATAAATATAAAACATCTAGCAGAAGGCAGCGGGGTACTCGCTGCTCAGGAAGTCTGCCACGGGGGCACGGCAAAGTAAACACAATTTTCAGAGTGCTTCCTGCTCCTGCCCCCTGCTTGAGCATCCTTCGGGGTGAGGTAGAAGGCTGGCAGCTCGTGTGGCAGCACTGGAAACCCTCCCCGTGCCCTTGGGTGTCGGTGCTGCAGCTGAGCAGGGCATTAGAGGTGAGGACCTGTGGCAGAGATGCAGTTGCTCTCCATCTTTTGGCTGCTAGGGCTGTTTGACTGTAGACTGTCACTGCGGACAAGAAATACGTGTAAAATGGACCAGAGTAAGCAGTTGGTGCCCGTGTAAGCAGCTGCATATTGCAGTCTCCAGGTCCATATGACGCACAGCGCTGCATTGCTCGGGCCGGACTGTGCAGCACACAGTTCATCGGCTGTAGCCAGGGAGGGTTGCCTGTACTGCGGGACTTAACCTCTACTCCAAGGACATACTCCTAAAAAACCACCGAGAAGGTGGAAGAATCTGGGCCATCTCATTTCCATATAAATCACTGTTTTCCTTGCACTGGCAACAGGACTGCCTTGAGGTTTATGTGAGGAGCCTGAGCTTCAAAAACAGGAACCTGATGGGATTCTCTCCATATCTGATACCGTGTGCAATGCCACGAGAGAAAATACATTCCGAAGTTGGGGAAAATAAAAAGGAGGAGGAGGAGGGGACCGTAATGCGAAATTTTAATGCAGTGCTGGTGCTGTGTTTCAGGCAGCTGGGTGTGTGCTGAGTGATGCCTGGGTGCTGAGGCTTCTGCCACAAATCTTGGGCTGGCCCCTGCCTGCAGGGGCAGCCCTGATCTGTCTGTGCTCGGAGATGCTTCTGGGGACAGTGGAGATGCTGTTCAGCCGCTTACTGGGATAGCTGCAAAGGCACGCAGCAACATTTCCCTCTGCATGCTGCAGCTTGGTGGGAGGCCAGATGTGCTTCACAGCTGGGCAAGGTCCTGGGAGCATCAGACAGGCAGAAGCCCCTCTGACTTCATCAGCAAAGGTGTCCAGGGTGCCGTGGTACCATTACAGCTTTTAACAGGCTTTCACTGGGACACCAGGCTGCCCAGACCACCATCACAGTTACTATGGAAAATAGGTTATGTTCACAGGAGGAAACCTTGTGGTTTGCTCATCTGGAGAGCCCTGCTGCATAGGCTGGGCTGAAGAATGGCCTTTGCATGGGACATCTTAAAGGAAAAAAAGGGAAAAAAAGAAATATCCTTGGCATTTTTATTTTTTTTTCCATTGGTGGAAAATACTTCTGCCTGTGTCAAAACTGGAGATTCACCTGCAAGGATCTGAGAAGTGCTAGCTATTCCAGGTTATAATTATGAGCCTTCTAGCTTTTGTTTTCCTCCAGCCCTGCCTGCCAGAGGGATGCTGCTATATGTGAATATTAGCAATATTTAAATATTTTAGCTCTTAAGGCAGAAGTTTCTAGGGTGAACTGTCTGCACTCACACAAGAAATTGGGAAGAACTTTTGTTTGTTTTGATCATGAATTATAAACTAAGCTCATGGTTTGGGGGAAATTGGCTTGTGGCTTTCTAATGCCTGGGGTTGTTGGCACCTGGGTCCACATTGCAGGATCAGAGTGATGCTTGCAGTGTAAGGAAGCCTCTAGAACACAGTTCCTCAGGCTGTTTAAGCCAAGGACCACTTATCCTTTTGGGGAAAAAATACTCTAGATCCATCCTGGTGCTACAGATTCCTTTTTTTTTTTTTTTTTTTTTTTTGGTCGGTTGTGAGTGGGTTTGTTGTTTTGGGGTTTTGGGGTTTTTTTTGTTTTGTTTTTTTGTGCAGTTTTTTTTTTTAGACAAATTGAAATTAGGGTTAACATTTGGTTATTCACTTATTAGCTTTATTTTCCCGTGATTTTCTTGATTGTGTGCCCCAGAATGTGGGTGTGAGGTTTTTGTTTTGGTTTGATTTTTTTTTTTTAATCTTGTCATTATTTCATGGAGCATTTTCTGATGTCTTGTGAATCACCCACAGCTCGTGGATCACAAATTGAAAAATACTCCTTTGGCATGTTTGAACCAGGGAGAGAAATATTCCAGGTGGGTGTGGGTGGCAGGGGGGAAGTCTGCAAATGGAAGAGTGTTTGCTGGTGGCGTTCTAATCATTCATGCTGCAAGTGGTCTATTAAAGAAAAATGGAGGTGAAAATGGAGGGAAATCTTCATCAGAAGCGTTGTTTTCAGTGGTGATATGCTAATACCCTTAGCATATACCCATATGATATCCAGTATATATGATAATAGCTCGAGCTGGCTGCCTGCTCAGAAGAGGGTGGGTGCTGAGCGTGGCCGCAGCCGGGGCAGGAATGTGCTGACGGTAGCAGCAGCGTCGTACCTGGGCACTCTGGTGCAGGATGAAACCTGGCCCAAGCTGTTTGCAGGAGCTTAACCACCGCTGGCAGTCGGACTCACTCTGCCCTCTCTTCTCCTTTCCAATGCAGGAGGGGAGCCTGTGGCCTTCGGAAAGCACCGTGTCGGGGAATGGAATAACAGAGGTGAGGGCGATGCGGGTGCAGGTACCGCTGCCTTTCCTGTTCTCCTGGGCTGCAGCATCTCACGCTTCTCGCCCTCTTTGTCTCCCTTTCAGCAGCAAATCTACACCCCGAGACCCAGTGACCGCCTGGCAGTGCCATCCTTCCTGCAGAGGGACCGCTTTAACAGATTCCAGCCGACCTACCCCTACATGCAGCACGAGATCGACCTGCCGCCCACCATCTCCCTGTCGGACGGCGAGGAGCCCCCCCCGTACCAGGGACCTTGCACGCTGCAGCTGCGAGACCCCGAGCAGCAAATGGAGCTCAACAGAGAGTCAGTCCGGGCCCCCCCCAACAGAACCATCTTCGACAGTGACTTGATAGATAACTCCGTGTATGGGGGGCCGTGCCCCCCCAGCAGTAACTCTGGCATCAGCGCGACCTGCTATGGGAGCAATGGTCGGATGGAGGGACCGCCACCGACGTACAGCGAGGTGATAGGGCACTACCCTGGGTCAACGTTTTACCAGCACCAGCAGAACAACAACGGGATGCCCTCCATCTTGGAGGGCAGCAGACTCCATCATTCACAAATCAATGGCCTTGAGAGCACAACCGCATGGAACAAAGAGAAAGAGAAGCAAAAAGGGCACCCCTTTTAAAAAAAAAAAAAAAAAAGGCAAAAAGGAAAAAAAAAAAAAGGCAAATGAAACACTCTGCACTTCTCGTTAAAAGAAAAAGGAGAGAGAGAGTTGAGGAAGATGAGCAAAGAAAAAAAAAAAAAGCCCTTCCCCATCTCTCCATGTATAAATATTTACTTGTTATGTCTGGTCTGAATGCACAAGCCTACCAAGCTTGCAAAAACATTTCTTTATTGAGCTGTGTCTAGACGTTTAGAAAGGAAAAAAAAAAATCAACTGTAGTCCTTTTTTTTTTTGTTGTTGTTTCTAGTTGAGCTGTGTGTGAATGCTTTTTTTTTTGTTTGATTATTTCACTTATCTTTAAAGACAAAATATTTGCACAAAAACATTTTGTTTA
>JANIJG010011754.1:0-10675 GCA_024611175.1 Megaceryle torquata | reverse complement strand
GGGTGGGGGGGGGTGTTGCGCGCTGGGGGGGGGGGGGGGGGGGGGGGGGGGGGGGGGGGGGGGGGGGGGGGGGGGTGGGGGGGCTTTGTGGATGCCAAGGGCTGGCCGTGAGCCCGGAGATGCCCTGGGGAGGAGAAGGGTGACCCGAAGGGCTGCGGGGCGGGGAAGCAACGGGAAGAGAAGGAGAAACCCGGCAGCAACTGCCCATTAAAATTCATGAAAGCTGTTAAAAAGCAGAAAGCAGCGCAAGCTCCTGGCTGCTGCTGACAAAGCCGGCAAAGGGGGTGTTGGTGACAGCTCCTGCATCTGCAGGCTTGGGGTTTAGATCCTTACTCTCGAGCTGGGCTCTCTCTGGGTGACACGGGAACGAAGGGCGCTTCATTAGCACCCACCCGCTTTGTTAGCACCCACCCGCTGCCAGGCAGAGGTGATGGATGGAGGGACCAAATCTCCACCTCCCAGCACATCCCCATACCATGGTCACCCCTTCCTCTCACAGGGGACCCCCAAACCCCCTCCAGTCCCTGGATGGGAATTTGCATCTTTAGAGCTCATTTATTTTCCTTTCCCTATATATTTTTAGACAACCCCCCCTCCCTCCGCACACAACCCCCCTCCCAGCTGCCTGCAAACGGGTTTAACAAGCCCCAGCGCGTTTCCCTCGCCGTAATTAGCAACGTTTCTGCAGGCAAATGGCAGTCGGGAGTGGAGGTGGCATTTCCTTAATTAAAACAATTAATTAGGGTGGGGTGAGAGGGGAGATAAAACATCTTCCCTCTAGAAATGGCTCTTGGAGCAGCTGGTCCCTCCCCAGGGGTGACAGGGCTGTGGCTTCCCTGGAGTGCTGATGTCACATGTGTCCCTGTGGGTGTCCACCCCAGGGTGCTGCCCCAACAACTGAGCCTCAGGGTGCCCCTCAGACCCTGAACTCAGCACCTTGGTCTGCAAGAACTGGCTGCTTGGCCCAAAGTGTCATCAACCCTGCGCTGGCCGGACCCCAGCGGGAGCATCCCAGCGATGCCGGCCCCGGATCCCGGGTATAAATATCTGCGTGTTACTTAGCGACTAATTGCACAGAGCGCATCAGCGGGGGGGTGCCAGCCCCTAATGAGGCTCTGGAATCACAGGCTGCTAATTACCCCTGTGCTGAGATGCTGTTTGGCTCCTGCTGGGGTCTGTCTGCCCAGCCGTCCAGCTCCCACGCGTGTCCCATACGACATTCCCTGGAATCACCACCCCTAGACCCCCGTGCCAAGGGGTTTTGGAGCAGCTTGGAGGCCAAATCCGAGGGTCTTCCCATATGGATGACTGAAAGCAGGCACCTTACAGCACCCCCGTCCCAGGATGCACCTGGCTCTGCCACGGACCTGGTCTCATCCCTCTGGGTGAATGGCCACAACTGGGCTGGAGTTTAAGGACCGAGGGTTTCCCGTTTGGCAGCTCTGTCCCCATGTGGCCTTGGTGAGTGTGGCCCGCAGCCGGGGAGATGTGGGGTGGCACAGGGGCACCCTAGGAGCTTGTCCATGTGTCCAGATGTGAGATCCATGTCCAGGGAGGCTGTGCTGGCCCTGCTGCTGCCCTTTGCGGGGTGCTGAGGAGCACATGGGGTGTGGGTGCAGGGGGTGAGAGTGCAGGGAGGGTGAGGGTGCAGTAGGGTGCTCATGCATGGGCATGTGCAAAGGTGGGTGTACACGTGGGGGTGTGTGCGCGCGTGGGTTGGTGCATGCACAGGCATGTGCAGGGGTGTCCGTGTGCCTGTGGGTGTGTGTGCACATGCAAACACAGCGTGGGGAACGGGGCTTTAAATCGAGAGCCTTCCACGTGCTGGAGGAGCAGCCACAGCCAGATCGTTGGAACCCCCTGACAGCGCTGACCCTTTGCCAGCAGCACTTGTCCCTCCGGCTGAACTCCTCCATCCCCTGGTTTGAACTGGGACCTTTACCTTAATCCCAGAAGCTCCAACACTCATTGCCTCCTGCTGGTTTCCCACAGGACCAGACTCCAGTGCTCCCCAGCACACTTGCGGTGCCGGATTAACCTCCAGCTGAACCTCCACAACCCTGTGATACCCGGTCCCTCCCCAGCACTGGGGTTGCCTTTCCTTGGACCAAGATGCACAGAATTGGGGGGTTACCCAGGAGCATCCCTCCAGGCTCAGCATCTCCTGGGAGGGGAGATTTTTCCTTTTCCAGGCTTTAAGCACGGCGTGGATGGTGGAAAGCAGGTCCCGGGTAAATATCTCCCGGCGGGTGCGTGCGGGGATGCTGCCTTCACAGGATTTGCAGCTTCAAAGGCTCGGCCTCAAAGCCTGCAGATATCTTTTCATCATTTCAGCCACGGTCTAATTACCCGGTTGGCCGCCGGCGCTGGCCGGCTCTCCCAGGTACGGCCTCCCCTTAATAGCTGGGATTTATTATTTAAATGTCATTTTTCAGCTCCTGGTTCCCATTCGAGTTCTGAGGGTGCCTGTGGAGCCCCCTGCACCCCAAAACCTGGGCACCCTGAACAGCCAGCACGTCGGTGCTTTCTTTCAGCCGTGCTGAGTTATTAATTAAAGGCGAGGTATCATTCCCCACTTCGTCTTGGGTGTAATTAGAGCGCGGAGATGCGGGGAAGCGGAGCTGGTTAACATTTGCTGGAGGGGATGAAGGGAACCGGAGTCATCCCAGCCCGACCAGCGCTGCCCATCCCAGCACAAGATGCTCCCCGGCCCCCTACCAAATCGAGGGGGGTTCTGCTCCATCGAGGGACCGGTTCTTGCTGGGAGTGGGGGCTGGTGAGCCGCGGTGCTGGCCGGCGTGCTTTGGCTCAGAGCCTCCGTGCCGGTGATTTACAGCAGGCACCAACCCCGCCGGCCCCACGGCCACGTGCCGTGATGGATGCGGGGAGCGGCCCCGGCCACTGGTGCCCGTTAATTACTCGCTTTGGACTGACGAGCGATTGCAGCTCGCGTTAACGATGGCAGCCGGCTCACGGCAGCCCGGGGAGACGGCAGCGATGGCGGGGTCAGCGCTGGCTGTGCCACTTCCCCGGCTTTTCAGGGGGGCTGCGTTTCCCCGCAGCCGCCTCAGCCGCCGGGATAATTTACGGTTCCGTATCAGCGTTGCTGATCTTGGAACCTTTCCAGCCTCCTCTTCCCTCTCCCCGCACCGCTGTTCCTCGAAAGCCGACTTCCCAGGACGAGATCCAGCTCCTCTCCGGGCCGTCGTCGTCCCCGCCGTGCCACCCCTCGGGGACCTGGATCCCGCCTGTGATGAACTCATGCGTGTGCTGAGCTGTGACAGGGCTCAGCAGGTCTCTGGCACTGCCTGAGCCGGTTCCTGCCCCTGTTTAAAGATGCTCTGGTGCTCCAGAAGCATGGATGGTGCAGGATAGCACTGTTCCCGTGGGGTGGGACCCCTCTCCCAGCCCCCCGGAAGCCACCGGGGACGTGCACCCCCCGGGAGCCACACGGGCACCCCAGCACCCATCTGCAGAGCGTGATTTTTAAGGTGCCAAATTGCCATTTAGCAATTAAATCGCTCCATGGAAGTGGTGTGTGGGGATCTGGCAGGGGAAGGGCAGTGACAGGCAGTGGTGTCCCTGCAGCTGGGGAAACAGCTCCAGTGCCACCAGCAGACTCCAGTTTGGGGGAGATTTTGGTGAATTTTGGTGTTTTCTTGGTGGTTGTTGGAGCTCTTTGCACTTGGAGGAGAGGAGAGGCAGGGATGGGAGACAACAGCTAAAATAGGCAGAACCCTGGGAATGCAGCCCCACAGCAGTGCCCAGAGGCCACGGTGGTGGGCACCAAGTGGGTGACACTGCCTGAGAGCCCGGTGACCGCCACAGCGCAGGCAGGGTTAAGGTGAGCGGCTGCAGGCAGAGCCCTGCCCGGGGGATTAGCTATGTCCCTCCGGTACAGGCAATTCCCTGCCTTGTCCATCGATCCCTGCGAGGTGTTAAGAGAGGCTGAAGCATCGATCGGAGCAAAGCCCCTGGGCAGCAGCGAAGCCGAAGGCTTCCATGGGCAGGGGGGAGGATGCAGGATCCAGCCTCGGGGGCTAGAAAAGGGCGGGGGGGGGAACATTCCTTGCAGAGGTGCTGGAGCCCCCGGGCATAGACACCTCCTTGGGGACAAAGCGTGCCGGGGTTGGGGACGTGCAACAGCGTGATGCTTGGCCATGGGAAACGCCGGTGGAACCTCTCGGTGGCTGCCAGGCGCCCGCGGCGTGCCGGCTTGGCACTTCCCCACCGCAAACCGCTCGCTGGACCGCGTCCCGGGCGCTGGCGGTGACAGACAGGGACGTTAAACAAGCCACGGGCTGATGCCCAAAGCAACCAGCACTGCTGCTCCCATGGCACCCGGGGTGGGTTTATCTCCCACCCTGAGGTGCGGCGGGTACCGGAGCATCACCCCGTCCCCGGAGCATCACCCCATCTTGTGGCATCGGGTACCGTGTGTAAATACGCTGATAAAAAAGATAGGATTCCATTTTCCTGAAGAGAAAGGAAGGGCTAAAGACAAAAGAGGACGTTTACCACCCAGCTGGCAGCCCAGGGAAAATTGCTATCAAGGTAAAAAAAAAAAATCACAGATTAAGGCAAGGAAAAAGCTGACCTGAAACTCCAGTCCTTAGGCAGGGAGGAAGGGCAGGATTTTCACCGTTTAACTGGGGTGGTTTTAACCATTTAGAGCGGTTTGTTTGCGCCACTTCAAAGCAGGGAGTGCACCATTTTTTCTTAACTTGCCGTAATAGCAGAAATAAATAATAATAATTAAAAAAACCCAGCTTCTTTTACTCCACTTGTCCTTGAAGTTAGTGAATTTGGCTGTTGTTCAAGGCACAGAGCCCCGTGCGTGTCCCCAGTTCCTGGGGTTTTATCCTCTTGGAGAGGGGACATCAGAGCTTCAGGACTGGGCTGAAAGCTGGAAAAGAGCTGATGGAGGGGGGTGGGGGGAAGCCCAACCAAATAAACGGCAGGATGGATTCAGCCGCCTGCTCCAAGTTTGCGCTTTTATTTTGGATGAAATTCTTGCGATTTCTTTTCTCTCCTGACTGTGGGAAGGGATTTTCCACCCCCGCACCCCACACCCAGGGTCTTGTCTGTGCGGTGGGTGTTGCCTGAGCTACACCCAGTAAAAAATGCTTTGGCTTCGGCTGTGCCGGGCGAGCGCCGGCGTTAGCCACGCTTGAGGGGAAAACCACAATCGCTACCGGGGCCGCGGCAAGAGCCGCTCTGCCAAAGGGCAGCCGTGCGGGGGGCTGGTGGCATCCGCGCTGGCCGTCTGCCATGGGGACAGCCCGGCTGGGGGGTGCTGCTGGTGGTGGTTGGGGTTGGCGGGAGTCCCTTGGGCACGGTGTGTTGGGCTGCTGGGGAAACTGAGGCACGGGGTGGGAGCGAGAGGTTTCCAAGGTGGGGGACGTGGGGTGTGGGTTAGTGGGGTGCGATGGTGTTGGAGGAGGGATGTCCTTCATCACCCTGGCCACCCTGAAACCTGCACTCTGCTCCTCTTTCTCAGCAGGCTACATCGACCCGAAGGATTTTATTCTCATGGCAAGAAAAGGGAAAATCTGGGGAGAGGCTGACAATTCTGAGGAAAAAGTGTGTGGCAAAGTCCCTCAGGAGGCACTCGAGGAGATGGGCGCCTCCTTCCCCCCCTGCGGCATCATTTCATCGCCAGAGGGAGGGAGAAGAACAGAAAGTCTCCAGGTTGGAAAAAGGAGGTTGTGAAAGTCACTGGTTCTGGATGGAAGCAGAACAGGAGTGAGCTGAAGGGGAGGTTAAAAATAACCCTGGCTCTGTGGCAGGCTGGGGGGGAGCGACTGGGAGGGACATGGGGACAGACTGGGGTGAGGGGATAGCTGGAAGAAAAGGGGCTGTGGTCTAGGAAACAGCTGTATTGGGAGGGACTGGGCACTCAGGAGCACATCTGGATAGGGGAACCCTGGGTGACAAGGAGAATGGTTGGTTTGGGGGGCGTGAGGGCAACAGCTGGATGGGTAGCCCTGAGGTGACAGTGGGAACGTCTGGAATGGGGTCACGAGGGGCACATCTGGGTGGGAGAGCCCTGGAGTGGCAATGGGAACAGCTGGAATGGGCTCATGGGTAACACGGCTGGATGGGAGAGCCCTAGGATCATGTGGAGAGCAGCTGGAGGGGCTGTGCGGGGCTGGCAATGGCAACAGCTGGATTTGGCCTTGGAGAACAGCTGGATAGGAGAGCCTGGCAGTGGCCACGGCCACAGCTGGAGGAAGCCCCTGGGGACAAAGGGTTATCCCAGCTGGCAGCAGGCCAAGCTGGGTCCCCACAGAGCTCGGGCGGCAGGGGACTCAATCCTTTCCCAGCCACCCCCAGAACATCCATGGAGGGTTTTTCTCTTTCTGGATGAACTTGATGAAGTTCCTGCTCGTCTCCCGGTGCAGGGAGGTGGCAGCAGGGTGGCAGGAATGAGGTCATTAAAGCAGAAAGAAAAATACATTAGAAATGTTCAACTGCTCAGTCTAGCCTGAAATGTGCTTAAATCAGCCCCGAGTAAACAATGAGATGGGATTAATCGCAATTAGTTTTCATTTGAAAGGTGGCATCACCCTCCCCTGCTCCCCAAGGGCTGCTCCCTGCCTTGTTGAGGAGCTGGGGATCACCCAGCCGGATCCAGCCCCTGACAGGTGGGTGACAACGTCCTTCCGAGTTTGGTGGCTGCGGGGAACCACGTTATCTCCACCGAGGCAGAGACCAGGGGCCAGCAGCAGCCGGAGCTTCAAAGGGAACCTGTAAATCCGGCATATGCAAAACCCCAGCCGGTACCGCCGATAAACAGGGATGTGGCTTGTCGGCCTCTGCCAGCAGTGGCCCCGGGGTGGTGCTCACCCCCAGGGAGATGCTTGGCCCTGGGGTGAAGCTTTGCCCTGGGGTGAGGCTTGGCCTTAGGTTAACAGTTGGCCTTGGGGTGATGCTCAGCCCTGGGGTGATGCTCGACTGTGGGGTGATCCTCGGCCGTAGGCTGATGTCTGGCTTCAGGGTGATGTGCAGCCTCAGGGTGATGTTCAGCCTAAAGGTGATGTTCGGCCCCAGGATGATGTTCAGCCTCAGGGCAATGCTTGGCTCCAGGATGATATTTGGCCCTGGGGTGATGCTTGGCCCCAGGATGATATTTGGCCTCAAGGTGTTGCTCAGCCTTGGGGAGATGCTCAGCGTTGGGTGATGCTCAGCCCCAGGGCAGTGCTCAGTCCTGGGGTGATGCTCAGCCTCAGGGTGATGCTTGGCCCCAAGGTAATATTAGTCCTCAGGGTGATTCTCAGCTTCAGCACACCCCACACAGCCCCAGTCTTTTCAGTCCCCCATCTCCAAGCAGGATTCTTGGGAATGGGGATGAACTGGGAGAGTTCTCAGGGATGCCCTGGGAAGTGGTGAGGACACCATATCCTCCATGGTGCAGTGCAAGGTGCTGACAGCTGGTGTTGGGCTCCCCTGGGAGCCAGGTACTGCTGCAAGCATCCCGTGGGGTGGGGATGCTCCATCCCTCCATCCCTTGGAGGCTGGCAGCTGACTGACATGAGTTACCAGGTCTCAGCTCACCATGACTCACATCCCAAAACTCCCTTCTTAGCAGGAGGGATGGACAGAACCCCTGCAGAATGGGGCAAATTCCATCATTTTTGGGGCTGCTGCATGCGTAGGCAGCAGCTCCTTCCCTCCCTCGAGTGGGAGCAGCCGTGCCCAGCAGCTCATCGCCTCCTTGCTGACAGCACCAGCCTCGCCGACAGGTAGTGATTTGTAAATATTTAAAAACCCAACTCAAATTGCTGGTTTGCGGGCAAAGGCTGCGGGAGAAGGCAGAGCCCAGCTGGGTGCTGGGTCAGCCCCTTCACCCGGCCTCTCCGGGCACCCCCATCACGGGGCTCACCCGGTACCAGTGAGGACTCATCTTGGGTGCAAGCATTGGGGCCCTTCTCGCCCACCCCCTGAGCACAGCCCCCGTCATTAGCACCCAGAAAATGTTGGGTTTCTGGCTGGGAAAACACAGCAGATATGTACATTAAACATCAAATTATAAAATTAACAGATTCAAACTGAGGATGATTTGCATGTGCAAATTAACTTAATTACCGCTCTTCCTCCCCGAGCGCCACGCGTGCCGGCGAAGGGCCGGGCACAGCCATGGCCAGTGGCAGGTGCTGGGGACCCGGCGCTGGATTTTGGGGAGGGCCCAGTGCCAGCTGGGGAGCGACCGCAATGTTCCCAACTGAGCGAATGCGGCGACGCGTGTGCATGTAAACATGCGTGTGCACGCGTGTGCGCACAGCCACGCGTGACCATCTGGCCACACAAAGGTGACTCTGTGGTGCAGTGCCTGGCTCCTGGGCCAGGTGGATGAGATGCTTATACACGTGTGCATGCATGCACAGGTATGTGCACACACACATATGCATGCACATGTGCACGTCGACATGCACATACATGCACACGCAGGCATACACAAGTGCATGTGCGCGCACACATGCACACATTTACACATGTGCACATGCATGTGCACACAAGGACAGGCATGTACACACATGCAGACATGCATGTGCACACACCCCCCTCCCAGGAATGGGTGCTGCAGGCACCTGGCTATGGGGAGAGGATGGGGTCAGCCTGGGAGGATGCTGTACAATTCCCAGTTAGCCCAGTTGAGCCCATTAAGAGGGCTGAGGGACAAGGCAGGGCCTTCCTGCAGGCTCAGGCAGGCAGCGAGCAGCAGCTAATTAGGAGCGAGGCAATTAGCCGGGGTTAAGCTAATTGGAAGTGAGTCCAGCAGCGGGCAAAGGACCTGAGCCAGGTGCCCTGCCTGGTCCACCCCCCGGAGGGAGTGCTGGGGGGACACACACACACTCTTGGGGTAGGGTGCAGGGGGTGTCCCCAAAAAACCAATGCTGGTGGTGGGTCCCCACTCGTGGAGGGGACATGGGGAGGGAAGGACCCCCTAAGATGTGGTACCTGACCCCCCCTAAGCCAGGACCCCCTGTCCCTGGGGGCCCACTGTGCCCCACGTCCCTTTGGGGTCCATCCCTCCATCCTCCTGCCCCCCAGGAGAGCAGGGTGCTGTTGAGGGGTCCATCACTATGTGTGGGGGGGTCTCTTTCCTGGGGAGAGGACCCCATTGGGGTCCTGATCTGGTGCTGAGCCACCAGCAAGGATTGAGGCGGCTCCCCAAAACCCCAGCCTGGGCCCCAGCAGGGCTCAGGGGGGTGGGGGGGACACGGCATGGGATGTCGTGCCATATCGTGCCGAACTCAGCAGGCGTGCCGGGACAGGCCTGGGGGCCACGGCTCACACCCCGCGTGCTCGGCATGCACGAGGCTGGCGGGGCACACGCAGGCTGGGGGGTCACCTCCCTCCTTGAGACACAACACCCACCCCACCCCCTCCAGATCTCATAGCAGAGAACGGCTCCGCTCAACGCACATCAGCCCATCAGCATCTCCACCATTCCCTTACGCCCGAAAGGTCAAACAAACCCCACAGCTCGGGAATAAATCGTGACACGGAGGCTGCCAATGAGCACAACCCTCCCCGAGCCACAGTTTTCCAGACCGCTGGCCAAAAATCCCTACCCGGGAGGATTCCCATGATCTGAGTGGCCACGGGGCATTGGAGTGTCACAGGATGTCAGGGTGCTGTGGGACACTGGGGTGCTGGGGGATGTCAGGGTGCTAGGGGATGTCAGCATCATTCAGCAAAAGGCATCCCAGTAGTGCTTGGAGGATGCAGGGGAATTGAGGAGGAATTAATTCAGAGGAGTGTTAATTAACCTTAATTAGCCAGAGTTTGGCCAGCTTAGGGAGCTGAGGGCCAGGGAGTGTGTGAACAGGTCGAGGGGTTCTGTGGCATCCCCTCGGTGTCGCCCCATGGGATGGTGACTCAGGCGCTGAGTCATGGCAGCGGTTTCCTTCCCCTAGGGACCCCCAGTTCCATACCAGCAGCCCAGTGTGGTTGTCCCCTTTCCTACCCCGGGGGACCGGGAGGGACCAAAGGAGAGGCAGGAAGAGGTGAATCACCAGCGGTGGGAGAAACCTCCTGCTCGCCAGGGCTGGCTGAGTACAGGGCAGAGCTCAGTGCACCAGTGACACGGAGCTGTCACGGCACCGGCAGCTCCACCGGATCCAGGCTTTGATTCTCCGGAAATCCAAGCGGCTGTGGAGCCAGGACACGGGTCGGTGGCATCGCCCACGGCACACCTTGAGCTGAGACTTCCCATTCCGAGCATCTGCCCGGGGGGGGCAGATGGTTTATTTCTGACTACCCTGATTTGAGATTTTTGGGGGAAAGTTCAGCTAAAACAGGCCGGGGAAGCAGATGGTGGGGAGGGGGGAGGCGGTGGTAAAGCACTGAAGCAGTGAAAGCAAAGCACCTTCACCCCCCACCCTGTGTGTCAGCCCCCAACCCTGGTGTGCCCCCCCTCCCAGGGCACCCACCCTGGCATCGGCTACGTCCTGGGGTGGGGGGTTTGGCCTCTACTCCTGTGTTCGGGCTGCACCCGTGGGGCACAGAGCAGCCGGGGGGGAGGAACTGAGTCAGGGGGCTGGGGCCATGGTTGTGCTCCTTCTGGAGTGCTCGGAGGCGGTAGGGGGGAGCCCTGTCGCAGGGGGAAACTGAGGCAGGGGGGGCAGGGATGTGCTTGGCAGCCAAGATGGGGAGCTCCCTTGGCGGG
>JANIJG010011752.1:40414-75129 GCA_024611175.1 Megaceryle torquata | reverse complement strand
GTTTTTTTTTGTTTTTTTTTTTTTTGTTTGTTTTTTTTTTTTTTTTTTTTTTTTTTTTGTTGTGGGGGTTTTTGGGGGGGGGGGGGTTGGTGTTGGGGGTATATAGGTTTAGGGGGTTTATTTATTACTTCAATTTCAAATAGAAGTTTTAAAAGTTTGACTACAGGTTTGATGTCCAAGAAGACCAATTCCTATTAAAGAAATAATCTTGCTAAATCATTTGGCATTTCATCTGTGGCATGTAAGTCAATAGCACATAAGGACTCAAAAACAGTGTTTCCACTGAAATGAATAGTGAAAGTAACATTGCTCCAGTTCAGAATCTAATCATTAAAAATTATACTTGCTCCACAAATTTACCAAGCAGGAAGGACTGGCATTTCTTTCTCTTACACATCTCATTTAAATGCTCTTTAAAGAGACACTAACAGAAAAGCCAAAGCAAACAGGTTATAATGTGATGAGTACTCTAAAGAGCTGCGGTGTGTGAACTGACAGTACAGAAGTTAGTGTTCAGGAGAGAAAGCTGCACTTTTCAGATGATAGTTAGGAAGTTTGTTTGGAAGAGTAGCAAAAATACCTTTCCCTTTTAGGAACTAAACCAGGTATAGAAGTGATTCTTTAACTTGATGATCTACTGTTAGCACTGACAAACACTTCCTGAAAACCTCAGAACCATCTTCTGTCCCCTAAGCACATCCTATACTGCAGAAAGTTCTTGCTTTGTTCCTAAATGTTCAGTTAGCACAGGCTATTTTTAAGAATCCAACATAAACAAAAGACAACCTACCTTCAATATATATCAAGTCAGTCTCATAACAGCCAGAAGTGTATTGTGTCTCCACTAAACTTTTTTAGAAAGTGTTTACAAGTACATTTCATCTCAAGTCATTGATTTGGTCCTACTTTGTGTAGAACTTAAAAAGCAATGCAGGAGTAGTAATGCCTGAACAAGGCTCAGATGGAATCCCAGCATCATTCTCAGAAGCTGATGAGAACAAAGGAGTATGGTGTGGGAACAGGATACAGGGGGATTCCTTCAAAATCCACAGCAGAAAATGAACATTTTGTGAAACAGGTCTAAAAAAAGAAATGTCATACACCAAAGACCTCACAGTACCACTAACTTTGGAGGATTTTAACTAACTACAACACTTGGGAGGTATCATACTTACTTCTATATGTTCTTTACAGTATTCCAAACCAATGTCACTAAGTATTTTTTTCACAGTTTTCCGGGCCTTTCTTAAACTGCCAAGGTTGTTGACAGGAAGTTGGAACATAGTTTCTATCAAAAAGAAAGTAAGAGAAAATATTTAAGTCAAATGTGTTTTGCCTGCTAGTGTTGCACTTCTAATTACTAGTAATTTTCTCTCCCATTTTACCCATATAACTCAGTATCCAGAACTGTATCATTAACTAAGAGTACCACATTTTCTGTCTGATTTGTTCTTAAATGAGGCTGGCCATAAAGCCAGATACTGCCAAACTTAAGAGAGCACTTAAAACCCATGAAATTTACCCCCTGTGATGAAGTACTTAAAAACTCAATTTAGCTTATGTGCATATGTACCCTAAGTGATTTGAAAATTGGTAATTGCACTTCAAAGTTTGGGTCAGTCTTGGAACAGATTTAATAGTATATCTTCAGTGAGAAAGATGCTTCTTACATTCAACTGTAACTAGGATAAGAAATTAACAGTCTCCTCCATTTACTGTATTTATGACTTTAAATGGCTGACAAGCTGTTTATCATACATTCTTTTATTAAGATGGGACCTGAAAGCCTGGTTAGAGCCCTTCAGAGATATAAATCACTGGAAAGAGTACAGGAGATGGCTTAACACTTCTAAGTGTAGCTGGATATTTTCAGCCTACAGGACAAGCCTCCCCTTCAGTTCCCCTCACACAGACAGTAGATTCCAATTAAACTGCTAATACCTGGGGTCATCAAGCTAAAAGAAAGTCTAAGACTTTAATATGTGGATTTCCAGATTCAGCTACTACCACTGAGATTTCTTCCAAATGCAAATAATTAGCCTTATTTTGTGTATACAGGAGTTCTCAGTCTGCATGCTGGCATCAGTAAGTGCTTGCTCAGCTCCAGAACCATCATCAACAAATCATCTGCACTTTAAGAAGGTACAAAATGGCAGAAATGTTATTCTGCAAGTGAGAGGGAATGGAGCTAGCAATACAAAGGTAGGCTTTTCTCAAAGAAAAGGGGAGGAAACTTCTTAAATAGCTAGGAAGTGTCAGAGTTATCTCGTTCCCTAGGCTTTAATGGTCCAATGCCTGTCGCATAAATATCACCCTAGAAGATAAAAAACTGCATTTTTGATCACTAAATATACCTGACCCAATTCAGAAATGTTGCTGTTTGAACAGTGAAAGGTTTGACTTGTATCAACAAATTAATCCACTGTAAGGCCAAAGCCTACCTACATAACTCAAGATGGACTTTTGGTTTTTTGTTAGAAGCTTCTAACACTTTTTTCTACCACTTTGAAGCAGCAGCCTAGAACACAAAGTTAACAGAAGTTTGCA
This sequence comes from Megaceryle torquata, assembly GCA_024611175.1. Classification (NCBI taxonomy): domain Eukaryota; kingdom Metazoa; phylum Chordata; class Aves; order Coraciiformes; family Cerylidae; genus Megaceryle; species Megaceryle torquata. The sequence goes on along the minus strand of JANIJG010011752.1, from coordinate 72,582 downwards.
GCCATTATTTAGGTTAGACAAAAATCCTCCCATATTACCATGAGATCAAGGGCAATTACTAAACCGAAAAGAGCTTACCAAGAAATTTTCTCAAAGGGTATGGGTTTTGACTAAACAACTGAGCATCTCTGAAGCCAACCCTTCTCTATGCACTACCACGCATACTCCTGGGAGTCTTACTTGTAGCCTTTTTATTTTCATACTCCTTCCAACTTTTACTAGGTAACGCTTTAAGACAGCCACTAATAACTTACTATTCCACGATTCCCAACAACACTTCACTTCAGAAATAAGCAAACTGAAAAGTTCTGCATGTAACAATGCTAACACAAACAACTGCAATTGGTTTCTCAATCTACAAGTAGTGCTGCCAGACTCTAGTCTCTTCCAATTCAGGGAACTTAAATAGCTCCTGGTAAGAGCAAAAAAGCTATCATGACATTTGGGATTCATATCACAACTATAAATTAGAAACTACATGGAAACAAGCCTGATTTTATATAAAGATCTACAGGAAGATTTTCAGAAGTGAAGGATTTTAGTACTTGTATCAGGCTGGCCAATGTCACAGAAGCAAATTTAGCATCATTTTAATACCTTTATATGAAAAAAGGAAACCAAAGGAAAAAAAGTTTAAATTTTCAGGGATTCCAAATTACTCAATTATAGTATTTGCAATAATGAAGTTACTTAGACATGCACAAAGTCACTAACTACAGTCAATTTAAAGCAACACAGGCCAGAAAAAAAAAAAAAAAAAAAAAAAAGTTCTGTATTAATTTACTCCAAGTAACACCCAGAATTTAGTATAATCAAAAACATCTGATTTCTTCACACACAGAAATCTAAATACAAGTATATTAATTTATGTGACTGTAGAGGTGTTTCAGGTAACTCTTAGTGAAAAGGATTAGAATTGGAAAAAAATATATAATTAAGTTCATATGAAAAGTAGCTATGTTCTGTATTGTATCAGGAACCTTTTGTTTCAGGTAAACTCACCCACTTTAGAAATATGAGGGCAGCATTCTAGTGAAATACCTTACAGGAAGGTTCATTTACAAGTCTCATAATAAGAACCCTAATCAAGCTATGGAGAGCACTTCTACAGGCATTCTTTGCCACCTCAGAGAAGATGAGGATTAACTACACCATGGCAGTAAACAACTCCCCCTTCACAGGTATTCCCTCTAAAGCCTTTGTATGGAAAATTCTGAACTGCTCTGTTTTTTTGCTGTATCCATTCTCATCTGTACTCTTCTATAAGCAAATATTTCATCTGAAATTACGAACAGTATCCAGGTCTAAGACATTCTCCCTGTCTATGCAAAAGTGAATATGACTGTTCAAATAGTTACTGATTCCTCTCTTCCTTTCAGAATGCTACTCAGTCATGCCCAGTGAGCTATTTTTAATCCTCATAAAGGACAAGGAAATAAGATTTGAACCCGAGTTTCTAACTTCTTGTTACTTTGAAAATTGACTCAGGCAAATCAGTTATTTTTGTCAAAATCTGCATTCAAGTTTATGGTTCCTTTATCAGATTTTCTGGTCAAATTCTGAATTCATCCATGTGTGCCTTTCCTCTTTCTCATATTAAGAGCTATTTCTAAAGACACACACTGAGGAGAACTGCTTTCAGCATATCTAAGATTTTATAACTCTGTGCTGTGTATTAGGCTTTGGTTAATTAACTACAGAACATGACAAGTTCTGCCCTGCTTCTCTACCTGTCCTTGCCCATAAGCGTGGTATCAGCTGTACTGAGTAAGCACCTCTGGACAAAGGCTTTATCCTGTGATTTGTACTATTACCTAACGTGCCTTTGGATGAAGTAAAAATAATACCATTTATGACAAAGTATAAGCACATAAATGGTGGAAAAGCTTTTGAAAATAGTAATGGGTATTTACCTTGCCAACGGGAATTTGTACTGAGAAATGTTTGTATCACAAAAAATTTAAGACCATGGAGTACATTTACATAGTTCAGGGTAATATTACTATTAGTTTAGTTACTTCACCGAATAGAACTAAACTCTCCTTGACTAAAAATAGTATTTGAAGGTTGCAATGTTTGCTTCAATTGTAAAAACAATGTCTAATATAGCTTAAACTTGAGCCAGGTCCATTTTAAAGATATGGCTAGTAGTTGAAAATGTTTAACAACAGGGCCAAGGATCAGCAATACCAATTTTGTGAAGTATTACTAACAAAATAGTTTAAAAGATGGTAAAGACTACTGGGATAAAATGCTGTTGCCAAAGAATTTCAACTCCTAATTAGCCTATTGGGAAATGCAAATGGTTCAGTAAGGTTGTGTCCTATTTGCAATTTCCAAGTAGTACCATTTTCTCTGTTTTTCATCCATAGTTGAATTAAGCAAAGCTTAACATTTCCAGGTGGAAAAAGCAACTCTAACCTGTAGGTTCTTCTCCTATGCCAGTCACTATGAAACAATTTTCAATGCTGAGCCCACCATCAGTTTTTTAACAACTTAAAACAGGTTTCACTTGTGTGATACTAGAACTGCATTAATAGGAAAACAAAAAATACCATAATGCACAGTGTGGATTGATATCCTTAAACACAGACCACAAATTCAAAGGGAAATATGATTCCTTAACATTCTATTCGCTCTTTTCCCTAAACAGAACTGGGAAGTACAGCTTTGAATGCTATGTTACAATAAAGTAACACAAATTTGCTTTCAAAGCACAGCATTTTTTTTTTAAACTCAAGAACATCCATTTATTTAAAGTCCTTGCTGCTGCAGTTCAGAGCCAGAGTGAAAAATATTAATGTAGCCAAGATATTAATCATGGCTCCACTAATTCCTTTTCTCTAATGACAACGGAGTAAGTGTTGCTCTCACTGTTTTTAGCATTGGTTCAGTAACGCTTTCGGTAGCTTCTTTAGAGCTACCTGTACGCTCAATGTTTTTAATCAAAAATTGTAGGAAGCAGCATAATCAAGTATGTTTAGGATTTGAATTGATATGTTCAAGTGAACTTCAAATCCAAGGAGATAATGTCTTAGTAATTTTATTCCAGAGTAACCCAAGTTATATTAATATAACTGTAGAAACATCAGTACGTGAAAACGTTACATTTTACAGCTTCTAGCAAACTGTGCTGTTTTCTTCAAAACCAGAGTCCCCGCTTCAAGAATATACTCATTTTGCTTATAAAGATACTATGTTTTTGTTCCTCATGACAAAATGAGAATCAATACAGAGTTTGTCTTTAGGCAATAATCACTTGTAAACTCAAAAGTCAGGCACAAGTCTCAAATAACACTTATTATCAAATACCTTATTTTAGTACAAAATGCCACTAACAAATTCTTCACTAAAAGAATCAAATGCTTTATCTTAATTACTGTGTCTACTATACCTAGATACAATATATCAAACATATCATGATATGTATACACACTCAAATGATAAAGAAAGCAAATTACTTAGGACTGCCTGAAAACAAGATCTCTATCTGCACCATATTCTTGCCTCTGCCCTTTTGCCTGCCCCACAGTCAAGTCTTAAAGACATGAAATTGTCAAGATCTTCCTATCACAACACATCATAATAGAGGATATAATCAGATTTCCAGATCTGAAAACTGAAGATCAACCTTGCTTTGCAAATCCTGCTTGATAGGTGAATCCAACTCACCTAGTCTTAACAAAAACCTCATCCTTAAGCAAGTACAGATCATTTTATTTAGGAAGATCCTTGACCATTTAATCATAATTAGTGGAGAGACAGATACAGTCTGGTACTATTACGGTTTGTGAATAGAAAAAAAAGAGCTTTTATCATCTCCATTTCTATTTACAGCAAGTAACTCGAATTGTAATTGCAACATACACAATAGTGCTGGCACATCCTTAAATGTGGACATTAAAACCACTGGGATTAAAGAGAGTCTCAAATCATCATTTCGACATTAATGTTGTTCTTGAAATGAGGTATCCTTTATATGACCAAAAGTTTATGTTTAAGAGAGGACACCTGGAACATCTCTTCTTCACCCTTGTTTCTAAGTTGTTACACATCAATCTGCAGTCAAGTATTGAGTAGAGAGAATAAATGATTGCATAAAAACAAAACCAACAATGTCCTTACTAGAAATACCCAGGTAGTATCTTCAGGTGCTTAAGAAAATGTATTACTAACCTAGTTACAAGAAATGCCAAAAAAGCCAGACTGATGCAGTGCTCTCATCTTTAGTGTGCTTGTACACAAAATACCTGACTGTACCAGTCACAAAATAATGGTAAGCAAACTGTGTTAAGAAATATTTGGAACTTTCTTTTGCTTTGTATTGATGCAGTACCTAGCATAAGGGTCTAGTCCACAGCCAGGTACTGATTCCTAGAATAATCAGTAGCCAAATGTAAGAAGACAAGACAAACTATAAAAGAGCAAAGTATCATTATTAAATTAGAAATACTTCTGTTTTCATTCCAGTCACGTTTTAGAGATGGACAGACCCATTTTAGACAAACTTCATGCAATACTATTTCACTGCTCTGGGTAACAGCCACTAAGCAAGCATGAAAAAAGCAATGACAAGTTTCCTAGCTAGTGCACACGTGTTAATGAAAAGGCCTGAATGAAGTACTCTCAGTTCTTCATCCAAAAATCTGAAGAGGAGAAGGTTTTGTGAAAAAGCAAGGATTATTTGCAAGATAAGCAGAGGAACAACAGTAAAAAGACTCCACAAAACTCAATACCATGTACAAAGTGTGTACCTGGTATTGTGCTTGGGAGAACTGAAGCGCTATCTTTGGCTTTTAACAGCCTGTAAGAGTACTGGGAAGGAAGAATTTAATCTCCAGTGTGGCTCTGATATGTGCGTCTTACAACCTCAAAATTAGGGCAGAAAGTGACTACAAAGACTCTGAAGTTTCAGAAGTCTACAGGAACCAGCAGTTCACTCAGTAGAACCACATCCTGAAATGGAAATGGGCCAGAACATGATATAGACTGATTAATTTAAATTCATAATTACATTTACATTTTAAGAAGCAACTAAAACTGACGAACAAGAGCCAACAACACTATGCCTCATTTCTTTAAAGTCAAAGGCTTCTTCAGTGTTTTCAAAAAACCCAGGTTCACTGCTGTAATAAAAAAGGGATCTCACTTCAAGGTTAGTATTGCTTCACAGCAAAAGGCTTTTTCTCTCAGTTTTCTGCTCTTGTTAACTATAGATGGTAAAATAAAATACTACTAGGGAAAAAAAGTGTATATAACACCTTGAAATGCTCTCAGGAGCACTGGTGTTAACAGTATTCAGGAAAAAAAATTACTCCTTAGATTTAGGAATTTAACAGTGCAAATATCTTAAGACACGGGAAATCAAGACTTCTAATTCTAATGGCATGACAACAAAAAAAAGCAGAAAGGAAACAAGGTCTAACACCCAAATTAACCATCACATAGTCACGGAGAAGTTTCAATAAACCCGATTTCTTCAGCATACCATCTTTTTCAAAAAACAGATTTTAGCATTTAGGTAAAGTTGCGGTGACTCTCAGTCCCAAATTACCTCTTCACCAACTTGCTGCTCTTACTAATACTTCAAATTCCAGATGGAAACAATTGCAGTCACTATTCTAAAAACATCCAGAATAGGAAGTCTGACACATCCTCTTGTTATGCTACGCTAAGTGATTTTTAAACCACTTTTAGCATTTAATAAAAATAAACTATCCTCACTGTACCAGTTTCAAGCACTTCAAGTTAACATGGCCATGCAGTTCAGCCCTTTAACACATCAGTTATCAAGGGACTGGAACCACCCAGAAAACGGAGTCAAAAGATGGATTTAAAAAAAAAAAAAAAAGAAAGACTGTGTGATTATTTTGAAAGTTAATTAACATTAAATGCAATATTGCTTGCCTGGTTTAGAGTTTTATATTCTCAGTGCAAATGCTCCTCCCTTAACGAGGGTCATACTGATCTCATACACAATGCACTGTATCCACAACTTTGACTGTACAGGAAGGTGTGCACCCAGGGGAGAGAGGATAAGGAATGCAAGAGGGAAAACCATCAGAAAACCCATCAGTCAAATTATCAGAGGTGATAAAAAAAGGGAAAACTTCCACCTGTCTTTAGACCCCAAAAGCTTTTTCTATTTTAGTGTAATTAAAATCTTAATTCTGCAGTGGGTCTTTTGTATTTTGGATGGCCTCGGAAGAATTGCCTTGCAGCCTGCTGCCTTTGATACCATCAGGTAACAGATGCTGGACTGTTTCAGCTCTGCCAACTTTATCTAGAACAATGAAGCAGAGGATCTTCTGGTGTACAGCTTCAAAGCACCCACAAGGTAACAATGCTACTCCGATTCTGGGAAAGATGCACCTGTTTCAGAACAAGACAGCCTTTTCACTCAACTAAAATCTTCAGCAAATACTCCACATCTGCCTCATCATGTTATTTTCATTTTTGGATATTATTCAAAGTGCTTATTATGCTTGCTTCATGTTTGAGCTTTGTTAACAGTTTGAACAAGCAGCAAGTATAATATATTTCTAATGTCACAGTCTTGTTAGTAAAATGATGGTTTTCATCCAGAAATAGGTTAAAGACCTAAAGAAATAATCTGGAGGAAAATCTTGCTGTGTAAAGGAACTAAGATAGCACTTGTCTAGGTTTTCTTCTCTTTGTGCTTAACTGAAAATTACACCATTTCGGGACTTCCACACTGCCAGTTTGTACACTAGAAAAGCTTTCCACGATCAGCAAGCACAGAATTACAGGCAACTCTAAATATTTCCTTCAGGAAGATGTCTTCACTCAACAAGGCTTGTGAAGAGCATCACTGTGAAATGGCATGTAAAACAGTTAGAGAATTCCAAAAGCTATGAACTAAAAATCCCTGGTCCCTAGTGCATTCTAGTCTTACTCAAGCATCTCAAACCTGTATGAGTAGACTGGGTATCCTAATGCTCTTTACAGTGGCCACTGATTCTTCTGAAGTACCTGTCCACTGGCAGACCAAGCCAAAGGAACATACAATTTTTTATTTTTTTTTTTTACTTAAAAGATAAATATGGTGTCAACATTGCTAATGATTCTGGATGAGTAATTGGAAAGTGACTGGCTATTCCATTTATTTCCTTTGCAAATTTAGTTCTAATTTTATCTAAGTTCACAGAGCTGAGAACGATGAGAAGCAGCAGTCAGTCAAGAAAAGGAAAACTACAAACCTGAACTTTCCTAGTGAGCATTGAGTGAAAAGTTACAGAAGTGAACCTGACACTCCTGGAAGCAGTTTGTTTTTACATTAATTTATCAGTTTTCTTGATGTACAGTTTATTTTACCACAGAAATGCAGAGGTGAAAACCTAGTAACTCATTTTGAGAGCATTCTTCTCTCATGTTGTAATATATAAAGTTACCTATAATAAGCAACATTTACGCCTCACCCTACCCCTTAAACATTCTAAGTTTATTGTTTGGCTCACTTGAAAGGATCACCATTAAATAGAAAAGCTTCATGTGTATTCAGTACGTTGACCATTTTGGTTTTGATGAGTACCATATTTTTTCAGCCACATTCAGTGCACATCCACGTAGGAGTTCATAGTCCTATTAATTACACAAGTCTTCTCTTTGTTATTGTGGTTACAGCCTTGCAGGCTGCCTCATCATAACTGATCAGTCAATACAAGTGTGCCAGAACACTTTTATGGAATTAAAAAAAAAAAAAGTACAGATCCTCAATCCTAAAACAAACATCTGTTAAATACAGAAAATGCCAAAGATGCAGACAATTGAATCAGTTCCTCATTTCCAGAGAGATAGTTCTTACTACTGTTTAGAAGAGGCATTATTTCACCAAAGATTAGGCGTGACACCCCCTTCCCCACAATTAACTGTGAACACCCTGCAGACAAAGAAGGCCAGCCTTCCAAGGGCTGCAGCATCCTCAGCTGTAAAGATAGGAGCAAAACTCCTGTCATGTGTGCAAAGGCACCACCCCTTTTACTGTAAGGGCCTAAACTTCTAAATCAGACTAGAAGGACTTCCAAAGGACTAGGCTCTCTTGCAGTATCAAATCCAAATCCGTTACTGGTTCATAAGCCTATAAATATTTTTTTAGGGCTACTGAAACAAACCCCCATGTTTTATAAATCCAGATAAAATCCTATATAGAATTTAATAAAAATGCAACTTCAGAAGGCATCTTCCTAGTGTAATGTAAATATCTATTGTCAGTTTTTCAGATTTGATGCCAAGGTGTTGGCTGAGTTTATCAAACCAAAGATGATGCCAACACCTTAGAACTAGTGACACAGAAATGTGCATCTCTTGAACTGACCGCTTCTTAAAAGCATTCTGTGAATTTTACAGTTCCAAACAACATTTGTTTTATTCTGAAATAAATTAACTGGGGATGCAAGTGCAACTCTTGGGCACATAACTAAAAAGAAAACAGTTTTACCTTCTCTTATGAGCACCTTTGGCTGACCCTTCCTTTCCTAATGCTCTCATTTACTCATTATTAAGACTGAGAAAACCTGAACTTTTTGGTGATCTGAAACACAGTATTACCAACTGTACTGTTGAAGGAAATATTAGGTGTGAGCATGTGTGCAAAACAGGCAATTTTATAAGCAATGTGAAACCCCAGACTTTTCTATCCTATTGTGGCTTTAAGATTGTATACATCTATACTTGGATCAATCTTGCCTTGTTAAAATAATTAGCTCTGTAAGAACTAAAGTTCAGCAAAGCAGATTTTCTATAAATGAGACTAATACTAATATTTTTCCATTATTTCTGCATGTTTATAGAACTGTTCTTATTCTTTTCCCCTCTCCCCCTCATCATCCCTTTACTGCTTCAAAATGTCCATCATTTTGTGGTTCTTTCCCCCTCCTCCTCCTTTCTTTGGTGGTTCTTGGCCTTCTTGGTCCTTACCTCTCTCATTTTCCCTCTTCTCATCTTCCCTGCGCCAATTCATAGCGTCCACATTCTTTCGTCGTTCTCTCTCATCCTGTCTCCACCGCTTCTTGATATCCTTGTCCTTAACTTGCTCATTTTCTCTCCTCTTCTCATCATCCCTGTGCCATTTTATTGTTTCTGCATTTTTCTGTGGCTCCACGCTTCTTTTGAGATAGTCTTGTCGCCTCCTCCTCTTTTTTAACATATCCCTTTCCCTGGCACGAGCCTGCTTTTCTTTCTGGGAAAGAAAAGCTTTACGGGGCATCATGAGCTGCTGCTGTACCTGTAATAATATTGTATCCATGGAATAATATACTATACATGCACTCAGTTAGGCACCAACAACCCTCGTTTGGAGCTGAATACTTCAAATACTAAGCCAAGATAATTTACTGCTTCATCTCTTTCCTTCATAACCCTCTGCTAGCTCCGTATTGGATAATGATGGGTAAGTCGCTATGGTCAGCTCCAGGCACACCACCTAACCAGCACCTCTGCAGCTGGCACACATCCAACACTGAAAAGTTACCCCCCTAAAATCTCAGGCCTAAGCAGCAAGATTTCTTTCCCCTCCCTCTTACAACTCCTCACGCAGTTTTTAGCAGCCACTTGGCAATGCTGTATCCAATTGAAGGACAGGCTGATAGGAGAGTTGTGAAGGAAACTTGTGAATGTTCAAACAGTTTCTTCTCTTACTGGAGATCCACATTTAATGAAACTTAGAGGTGTTTATCTTTTCAGACCTCCAACCCCTACCAAATTTGGTTGAAAATGGCCAGGAGGAGGGAGGGGGGATTAGGAGACAAGCCACAGTCTGAAAAATTGTATAAGATTTGTTTCCTTGGGAAGCCTGGCCAAAATATTTAACTGCAGTTAATGAAATAAGTCTTGACTCATCTACTCAAAACTTCCTCCAAGTATGTTATGTCTTGCTATTCACAAGAACAAAGGAAAAAAGAATGTAACTATTTACTTGGAGTTTCTGCCGGCAGCACTCCTGAAGAGCGGGGCTTTTTGGTTTTGTTGTTTTGGGATTTTGTTTTGCTTTGTTTTTAAAAAGCTATCAGTGAAGACTACCTTTTAACCACTTGTTTAACTTTTGGCCTTTTCTCTGTAGTCATCCAACATATTTGCATCTTTAAATTTACTGGTGTTAATATCTGCAGTTGTGAAATTATGGAAAGCAAAATGGACTACAGAAAGAATTTATACTGGTATCTTTTTAATACTCTTCTGTACACACTGAGCAATGTTTCAGAAATGTAAAACTGCAGTTGTGGCCCAGGTATGAGGATTTTTTGTTTGGTTTTGAATTTTTGTTTAGAAGAGCATTTTGCAGAGGTCTAATCAAAATGAAAACTGCAGAAATGACAAAATTACTAGATTAGAATATTTAAGCAAAGCCTAAAACAAAATGAAACAAACATACTTTTAAAATTTAGCTACCTTATGGAAAGCACTTGTTCCCAGCATGCAATACTCCATCTTTTTCCTACAGAAAAAGCAATGTTTCAAACCCTTATTCTAAAAGCTGTTCCCTTTCCCTACATAATAAACCGCCCCACACACTTAAACCCACTACTCTAGCCCATTGCCTTTGATAGATATGTATCGTGATCCCATGGTTTTCATTCCAGTAATTCAACCCCAAATTTCTTAACATCCATAATACTGCTAAAAGGGAAGGGCTGCAGCAGAGTGAAACAGCATAATCAAAACAATGCATGCAGTTTGGTAACGAGTTAGTGCATAAAATTTAGATTATGCTAAAAATTATTTCATTTAAAAGCGTAGGAAAGTGCTCTACTAGACAGCCTGTTTTTAAGTGTTAAATATTTCTCAGTAACAGTTACTAAAAATCAAAAGGCACTTGGGATGCAGGATCAACATCATCAGTGCAACCCAGACACTAAATCTTTTAAAGTAATTTTAATTTCTATTGGCTGTGTGCCAGTTCTACATTAGTTGTTTACTAGACCATGCTTAACTTCTTAACTTATTAAACATACATTATCTTCAGAATTTTATCAGTAACCTGAATTTATTCCAATAACAATAGCATAAATAAATTTTAAGTAAATCATATTTCATGCAAATAATTCTTCCCCCTCCCACCCAAGACAAGTACCAACATTTAAAACCTACTATTTTTAAAAAACTCTTTGGGGACTAATAGTATATTTTCTTTCATTTGTTTTTTTCTTGTTGCTGATTTGGGTTTGCTTTTGTTTCCCCTTTGGCTTTATCTTTTCATTGATGTGAAGTACAGTATTCCTCCCTCCCCTCCCTTTATACATATCCCAGCCCACTTTGACAGACCGATTTTATAGACAAATGATAGAAAATACTGTAATAAAAAGCATTTCAGTTAAATTTCAAAAATTAAATGTTTCAATTCAGATTCAAATAAGAAACTTCAAAATCCAAGGAATAACTTAAAGGGACATCCAACTTAAATTATGACTCTTTGAACTTCCATATCACAAGTCACAGTTTTCTCCCCAGTTTGTTTCAGCACAAGCATGTATCAGTCTGGTAATTTATCTTGCAGTCAGAATCATCTTTCACTTTTGCCTCTGTTGGTTTTAATAAACCAAAAGAGGGGGGGGGAATTTTAAACCAGGAAACTAATTAATAATACGTAGTGAAGCTGCCAGACTGATTTGAGCTCAAAGCCTCCCACACCCCCCGTTTTTCTAGAGTTCAGGTTGGTGTTCCTTTAAGCGCAGACTGTCCAAACATCAGAAGTAAACAGGCAGAACTATCCTTTCAACTATTTTTTGCCCATGCTTTGCCAAAAGAAAATCTTAACTCTTTCCAATCTATTCAGTACATATTATGAGGCGTTTACCTCCAAAATTAATGGTGCTTGGGCGTCTCAGACTCATTGGACAAGTTTCATGCAATAGCCTCCAAAAATAATTCTCCTTCCAGAACGCCCACCTCAGCGATTATATTACACCTACTGTGTGAGGCCAAAGCCCGGACATAGAAGAAGGATCATATCCTGCTGTACAAAACAAAGTGTTAAAGACAAGAGATAAGAAATGTAATAAGGGCAATCTTACATTAATAACATACGTTTCATTGCAAAGGACTCCAAAGCTAATTATAAACCACATTTACAGTACCTTTACTGACATGGAGCTACCGTAGAAAGCACTCCAGCAATTTAACAGTGCTGCAGGAAGTTTTAAGAAGTTTATGGCTTAAACAACAGATTCCGCTGGGTGATGCTACCCGAGGAATATTTTAGTGCTCAGACTTCAATTAAGTTATCCAATTGAGAAATCCAGCAGGATACAGAGACAAATGCTCCTATTCATATCCCCTTTTGACTTAAGTATTTAAGGACTTCGGTCTACACCTCATAGGAGCTAACAGTGCTGGCAACATAGCTGCACCCAGCATAGGAGAGGTGCACTTAGTAAAATATCTGTTCAAGAAAGCGGTGTTGGTACTTTTGCCTAGAAGGCTCCCATACAAACACAGTCCCACCTGAAATTACAAGACTATGGGAGATCAAACGAGGGACATGGCTGTCAGCCACAGCTCCAGGGGCATACATTCATTTGGGAAGCATTCAGATTAAAATTTTCAGTTACAATATTGCTAGTAGGAGGATGTGAAGTAAACTGTTCTGGGTAATGACATGTAAACGATTATGCTACTGTAGGAAGACTGATATCTCTTCAACTCGCATCACCCATGGACAGAAACTCAGTCTTGAACAGACTGGAAACATGAGACATAAGTATCATGAAGTGTGGAACAAACAAATCTAAAGTTTATAAAATTTCTTGAGTCATTTATGATTACTTTTCCAAGTAATAAGGGGTTTTACTGTTTAAAATTATTAGATTTTAATATCTGTTCATTATTCAGTCAGACCAACCACAGCTTAAAGTACAGATTGTTTTTCTTCAGCAAGTACAGTTTCAACAGAAGATACCTAAATCTTCTAAGAAATTTTAAGACAAAATTGTTACAATACTTCACATTGAGGCAAAACCAAATATTGCACATGCTTTAACAAGACCATTAGCCATATCTTCAAACAGGTAAGGATGATGGGTTATTTTTGTTTCGTAATGGATTATTTTCTAACTAGAAAGTAGAATTTGTACCCCTGTATCTCTATCAAATCCAAACTACCAATCTCCCACTGAATCACCATTGCATGAAGCACACTTCTGGATGAGGACAAGAGCAAATCAGTGACAATTTGTCTATCAGCCTGAAGATACAAATACTGAGGTACAGGGAAGTACTACTTCCCATCCTCGGCCTCCCAAACACTGATTATCATTCCCTGCATTGTGTTGCTGATAAGGATCACCAACCATCTGGCATTTTTCTGACTTTCTATAATCCGAAATTCTTTTATGTTAGCCCTTATTTTGCTAGTGTTTTAATCTGCAGGAGTTCCTGGTTTACATATAACAGCACAACACAGTAGCATATGTCAGAGCTGACAGCAGCTGTATGTTCCTGGACCAAATGAAACAAAGACTGTTACCTTCTCGATACTGTGATTATCTCCCTTTTCCAGCTGCATTTAAAAGAAGGCCTTTTAACAATTTGCTCAACTAACTGCATTTAACAGCATGTTCTAAAAAGCCAGCCATGAAATAAAGCTGCAAAGAAGACAGTGCAACACTGAGTGAACTTTCTTAAAATACAGTAAAAATATTCAAGAAAATTAACTGTGCTTGCCACAGTGATAGAAAAGCAGCCTCCTTATGTATGCAGGTTAAATGATTTGATATAGTATGATGGTGTATAATACTCCATATTCACAGGAAGGCAATGATGGCCTGTCCCTGTAACAAGGCAGAGGCTGGGACTTGGACCTGACAATTCCAGGATGGCTAAGCAAGGAAGAGTGGTGGCCAGGAGGCAGAAAGGTATCTCAGGAAAGAGTGAGCAAATCAAAAATACCAGGAGCAGAAACATCAGGGAGAACAGAGAAGACAGAAGAAACAAAAACTTCCTTGAAAAGGTAGGAGTTGTAATTGGATATTTCCCCTCCCCGCACTGAGTGAATAGAGTCTACTCACAACACATCTGTCACTGGCCCACATTAAGCACTTTCTTCTGTTGGACTCTTTCCTCCTTATTTAAGCATTTCTGGCCTAGTTTTGAGTAGGCTGTGAACCCACATCTCCTATGAAGGTAATGAGATTTGCAGTTTAACAGCACATCTGAAATGCCAGACAACGAAGGGCTCATTTTTCAAGTCCCCTGTAATCCCAGGATGGAGGCTATTCTGTAACAGCATGTATTCTATACTCTCATGGCAACATTTTAAACAGAGAGCAACTCCTCAGCCTTATCAACTCAATCATCATCAATGCCAAGGTTCTACCCAGGTAACAAGATGGTCTTCAGCTAACTTCGGTCTAAAAAACCACCTCAACTCCAAATAGATAATTCTGTGTGCACAGCTGCTACGAGACCCAACACGAGCTCAACAGTAAGCTAGCACATCAGCAAGCAGAAGCCCCCCAAGCCCTTTAACTTGTTTCTACAACTGAGGTCCTTTAACTTGGGTCTATATCCAAAACAGGACTAGGCACATTAAAAAGGTATCAAGTGAACAGAAAACCCAAGGAAATAAAAAGTATTTTCCTCTCTGGTCAAAAGATTGTAAAACTTTTTCAACACCATGCACATGAAACCACTCTAACTCCCCCCCTCACAGTCAAATAGTCTATTTCTTTAGGTCCTTTGTCAAAAAAAGAACTTAAAAATTTTAAAATCACTTCAGAGATTAAATCAACTGCCTCCAAAAAAATTTCAAGTTGTGTGTCAAACAAAAAGGACCGTTTCACACCACTTCTCTGGACATCCTATGTAAATATTGCTTCTGGAAAGGAGATAAGTCCATCTAAAATGTGGTACTAAAAAAACCCCCAAACCACTACTTAAAATCCTTTGGAGGAAATTCTTAGGATAAAAACCTTAACATGCTGTTTCAGTGGTTATATACAATTTTCAGCAAGGGCTTATGAATCTCTGTTTTCTCTCTTTTTTTTTTTTTTTTTTTTTGAGCTTACTGTCTAGCTTCAGCTTGGTGACTCTTGTACTAATTCCATCTTACCATGAGGAAAAACTATGAAAGACAGTTCTAGTGAAAAGAATCAGTAAGGCTGATATTCCATGTATTACTCTCAATTAATGTTTTTTATTTAATGGTTAAAAAAATATCTTCTCCAGTCCAGCGGACAGGGATCTTCTAAGTCATTCACACACTTCTCATCCTTGCTCGATTTCTGGAATTTTCCACTGGTGCCAGAAGCTCCATCTGGTGGGTGTGTACACTAACTGCAAAACTGAAAGGGAATTAACCATTTCCTTAACAACTTCTCTTTACTATTAAAAGTTCTGTACAGAATAATTTCTGTGCCCCAATATAAAATACAAAGTGGGCAAATTCTGATTTCCCTGGGAACAACAACCCCATATTTCTATTCTTGATGAATAATCTGCTCCCTTACACTTCGCAGGGAATATCTGTTGGGTTTTCTGATTTTGATGACATAGGCTGAAGTATGTTAAAGAATGCTGCTAGCTAAATTTGAATGTTTTCTAAAGAAGGATCCTTTGAACACACGATAAACACATCAATTGTGGCAATCTCTACTGCTTTCTGAGAAGCAATTTTAAATTGTATATGTTCTCTAGGGTATGCATAGGAAATTTTAAATTAGAGGCACTAGCAGATCAGGAAGTAGGTTACACACTACTGCCATCTTAAATAATATCTTTTGTGACTGTTCAAGATCTCCAAAGGTTAAGTGTTTATATGCATCCGCATATGTGCGGAGAAATCAATATGTAATATACATACTCAATATGATAGCCTCACTTGTTTAGGGCTAGTTCTTAAAGATTTCAGTCTGAAATGTAATAAAGCCTGCACATCTTGCTGAAATTTGAAATCAAGTCTGGAGATCACTGAAGCACAAAGTATGTTATTTGCTTACACCATGATATCCACACTTCAGTGATCAGGAAAAAAGGCTGCATGAATATGCTTTACAATTCCAAAATAATCCTCATCTAGATTGTAGCTAAGCATCAACAATTCCAAAATAAAAATTATTTTGGAAATATAAGCATGTTCCATGGATTAGCAGTTAACATTTAAGTTACATCAAGAATCCTCTTGAAATTTCAATCCAAAACTCACAAAAATATTTCTATAATTAAAGCAGCATAGAAGTGACTGAAAAAAAAAAAGTGCAAGAACAAAGCATGTAATCGATATACACATAATTTACGATTAGATTACACTGATTGTGAGGCTACAATCAGATTAGACTGCAAGTGAAAATGTCTTCTCAGTGTCATGTTTTCCTGACATCACCACTGTGTCAATAGCCAGAGCAGAGACCTGGTCCAACGGAAAAGGAGTGGTTTTCAGGCAGAGTGGTTCCTTCACTCACACAAACAGAAAGAGCTAAGACTGGCACAAGTAAGGTGGCAGGAAGCATGGCTCATATCACCCTTTCCACTGGCAGCACAGATATTTAAAGCAATAGTGAAAATGTGTTCCTTCGTGTGTCCTAAACACATTGCTTGCACGCTTGTAGAAGAGGCAGAACAAATCAACAAAACAGAGCATAAATACAAATATAAGCTCATCCAAACCCCTGCCAATACATGCTTTCCCAGGCAGTAGATATATCAGATATTGAAGGGATCTCACCAACTGGCTAGCATCTGAGTATTTAAAGTGTAAAAACAGTCAGTGAAGCAGGCAGTGTTTTTCTTTTACCTTCACAGATCACACACACACTATGCACAAATACTAGCATATGATTGGGCGAAGTCTGTAAACAAGAGCTTAAAAATCAGTCTTACCACTTCACATTTCTTACCTCTTTCCCTTTCTGTCTAAGCATAGCTCCCAAGTGTTCCAATCCCTGACTACATTCCAGCGTTAATCCACCTCAGCTACTGCTGTCTTCGGTCTGACTCAGGAACCTTCGATATTCAAAAGGCTTCATAGCAGCAGCAGCAGGAATGGGGAAACAAAACAAAACAACAAAAGAAAAAGGTCATAAATCTAAGTTTGACTTTTTTTGGGGAAAAAGCAGCATTTAAAGACAATTATTTTGCCTACTTAGATTTCAAGAGACACTTCCCCCACCCCCACTGTTGCTGCTATGAATCTGCATCACTAACAACTTCTTTGACCCAGCTGCAGCACAAGCAAAGAACTATGAGATCCAGAGTCACATCAGGAATTACTACACAGAGAAGGTAAGAAGAGGTGAAAGAAGGAATGCCTGAAGGCCGAGGCCTGAAAAAGAGAAGAGGAGCTGGAGGTAGGAAAGAACCATGGGTGAAGCCAGGCTTGCGAGCATGCCCTTTCCTACATGTAAATGGCTGCATCAGCTGAAGACTGTTACTACAGCCAACAGGCTGTTTACACAGTTACTTAGTTTCTATTGATTGTATATTGTTTTAGATACCTGGGAAGTACATTTTAAATGATTTATTTTGCCACGTGATGTG
This sequence comes from Megaceryle torquata, assembly GCA_024611175.1. NCBI lineage: Eukaryota > Metazoa > Chordata > Aves > Coraciiformes > Cerylidae > Megaceryle > Megaceryle torquata. The sequence continues at coordinate 55,095 of JANIJG010011752.1, read as the reverse complement.
AACAGTCAAAAACCTGCAGGTGTGATGTGTTCATAGAGTCAATCACACAGGTTTAGGACCCAACAGCCAGTATCAGCTTTCATCCAAATCATCTTTAATGCCACCTTAAAAAAAACCCAAAAGATATAAATGGTGGCAACTGAAAGTGACTCACTGCAGAAAAAAATGGTACTTACTCCATTCTTATTCAAAACCATTAACCATCATACACATTCAAAAGCACTAATGTGAAATTAAATAAAATTAAGCTTCGTGTTTGCCTTTCAACATCAGCTAGCTATAGTGAAGCTCTGAACAATATAGCTTCTTCCTAGAGGCATATGGCCCTCAGGTAAGTAAGTGTTACCCCCTCTCTAAAAGGGTCTTTATTCAAATCTAAACATGTATTCGGTTTTTATACCAAAACTAAGTACTTCCTGAAAGCTCAAACTGTGAGTAGGAAAGCAAGTGTATTCCTCCCAAAGTGTGTCGAGAGAGTCAAAACAAACCTTCTAAATACACAGAAGGCACAGGATTAACACACTCAGGAATTCTTTTTCTCCCAATACATATATAGGCATTTACATTACATTATCCATAGACCAGAACCTGTTCTCCTCATCTCCATCACTTAAACTGTTAGGAAACATACACTTGTATCAACATATTTATATGAACATAGTAATGAGCATATCTTCACAGTAACAATTATGCTGTTACAGTTAATAAAAACTATACCCAATATATAAATATAAAAACCCCTAAGCATAGAGCAATTCTTCATTTAATATAATAAAAAATACTGTAACACTTGTTATAGCTGACAGTGAGCTGTTACCTTCTTTAAAAAAGCATGTTACATGCATCTTAAAAAAAATCCCAGCAAATGTAGCATTATTAATATCCAGCCTCGGCTGAACTTACAGCTTAAGAAATACCCCGTCTTTGCCTATGCAGACAGAGTGGATGAAATGACACCTGTGGCCACACTAACCAGCTGATAAATTGCAGCCCTGTCCTCTCTGCTGACACCCATAACCTACAGACTTCAGGCTATGATCCTCACCATCTCTCATACAGATTTGTTCATTCCTGATGTATAAAATTATGTCTCTCTTAAACCAACTTCAAGTAGTGGTGCAAAGAGAACCTCCCCTTTCTGAAAACAAAACAAAAAAAACAAACACAAGAAACACCCCAAGAAATTTCCTATCAAGCCACTAACTCTTTATTTGCAGACACCTCAAAATAAATACATTAACCTTAAGTACTCTCTTTGCTCCCACAAAATCATTTGTTTCAGTTTCTTTCTTTACATCAATCAGATCAGCTGTCATGTTAATAGAACCTTGAAGTACATTTGGACTACACGACTACTGACTACTGATAAAGTTCTGATATATGTATGTATTCCAGGAATGATCCTTTAAATTTTAATATTCTTTCAGTATTTACTATTATTACAGAGTAGTGGTTTCAAAATAATCTATTATTCACTCTGTAGTGTGTCAGAACAACTTACCTTTCACAGAAAATTTGTACATGCATTCATTGAGAATTACTAGTGAATTCAGTAACTGTAGAGTTCAGTTTAAGTACCTACCAAATGATACTTTACACTATAAAAGCTTAATTAAAATATTATTGTAATATACCACTGTAAGTGACACATACCAACTCTGAAAATGCTAATGGGCATCTTCTGACAACTGGTAACTTCTATCCTACGTATACAGGAAAAAAATTAAGTTATTAATCTCATCTTGAAGAGCACATACAGTCTTCCTAGATGTTTTGTTTGTGCAGCTTATGCTTAACACTGCAGGGCATGAACTTTCCAAAACTAATCTGAAACACCATCTAAACTAATCCAAACACCATCATCCTCCTAAAACTTAGCACAAGTGATCTTACAAGCGCTTAATGAATTTTAAGCTCTAGTAGTTCCACACAATAGACTTTGAAGCATAAATAGTAATAAACTAAAGAGAAGTTTCTATAAATGTGTCCAATGGGCTATCACTAGAAGTATTAAAAAATACTTTTTTTAATAATAAAAAAAAATTAAAAATTACTTTTAAAAATATCTAAGAACATATCAGTTTGCAATGATCTCGGAGAGGTGTCCCCAAATACTGGAAGTATCAGAAAGTAATTTTTAAAAGTTAGTTAATAAATAATATTAGTAAATTCCAGCTTAATATTAAAAACAGTACAAAAATGTTTAGCTTAGTATTACTTTTGGAGGGGAGTAACTTATTAGTTGTGTGGATACTTCTATTTTGATTGAAATTTATTTAAGTATTTGCTGTAATAATCTCCGGGGAAGGTAACAATCATGTTACAACCCATCAGCCTCAAGTATAATTTTATTACTAGCAGGGATTTTCTCTTCTGTTGTCGCTTTTAAAAGTTGGAAGATTTTTAACACACATCACGGTAGATGTTGATCTGCTGATATCAAATTACTGCCCAATGTCTGCAAACACACATCTAAAAAGGAACTAAGTTTTATATTGTTTTGTTATTAGAAGTCAAAAAAAAAAAAAAAGAGGAGGCTTTTCTGGTTTTGTTTTGTTTTTTTTTTTTTTTAAACAGGATGATCCATCTTTCTCACCTAGAAGGATGTCAACTTGTAATTATTACAGTGACCAGAGTCTGCAAGTGAAAGTTTTTCCAAGTAGCTGAGACCCTGCAAGAGGAAACGACAGCGGTGGCCTGCAGCACATACAGGCTGTGCTACGCAGGAGCCGGCTAAGGCTGGTCCATGCTACCCTGACAGGTAGGAATCACGTATCTCCATTATCTCACACCCTGTACCTCCAAACAGAAATAGAAAATAGTAGTAAAGCTAAACAGAAACACAGGTAGTAAAAACATGGTTAAAAAAAAAAAAGAGAACTTTTCTGAAGGAATGAAACCCTCTTTCACACCTGCCAGATAGCTTAAACACATCCAATAAACAAAGAATATCAAAACGTCAAAATGCCCGGTTCCCCGGACTCTCGCCTGCGGCCCCAGACAAAGCGCTCGGTGCGCTACCAGCGCCTCACGCTGTGGGCTCTACCGCTGCAGCCCTGAGCTCGGAACGGGCGAGGAACGTCGGGCGAGTTCACCACACAAGTGGCACCGCAAGCCACAACCAAGTTCTAATACAATTGTTAACATCCTACACGGAGCCTCGCGTACAAGCCCTGCAAAACCGCCCGAAATCCTCTGTGTGCCCCAGATCCCCTCCCGCTCGCCCAGCGCGGGCTCCCACCTCCCAGCCCTCCCTCGCCAACCCCCGCACTGCTACGGCGGCGGCCCGCGGCCCCCACCCGGGCGGGCGAGGTCGGCTCCGGGACGGCAGGTAGGACGCCAGCAGCACGCCGAGGCCCGTTCCGACGGGCGCAGGGGACCGCGGCGAGGCCGGCGCAGCCCCGTTAGCGGGGCCGCATTCGGCGCTCGGACCGGGCCGGGCCCTCCCGCCCCCGCCCGTCCCACCCCCCCCCCTCCGCCGCCGCAGCGCTGCCCGGCGAGGGGAGGGCGCCCCCTACTGGCTCCCTCCCGCACGCCGCGCCGCCGGCTGGGCTGCGGTGCATTTTGGGTGGGGGCTGGTATTTTTCTTCCACGGCCATCAACTGGGAGCAACATTACTGATCCGAGGGGAGGAGGAGGGGAGGGGGACGAGGGGATACCACTAGCATCGCGTACACCGTGGTGCTTGTTTTGGAAATCTACCCCCCTCACCCCCACTGCCCGCCTCCCTCCTCTGCTCCCGGGCTGCAGCCGCCAAGCAAAGGGGGTGCGTGACAAGGGGGGTACAGCAGCTCCCGGCAGCAAAGCGGGGCTTTAGGGTTTGATTTCCCCCGCCTTTGTCTGAGAAACGGGTGTCAGTAACTATAGCCCTGGGTAGGGAAAGGAGAGATGGGTGAGTCAACGTTGCTCCATCCTGCAGCTAGTGCTCGGCTCAGACCAGCCATGGATCGCGCCTTTTCCCGCAGGCAGAGACCTCGGCTGCCGGGGAAGGCTGCTCCCCATTCATCGCACGGCAGCCAGCGCAGCTCTCCGACCTCGCTTCAGCGCCAACTCCGCCGGCGGGGACCTGCGCCCGGCTGCCGGCACGCTGCAGGCAACGGTGGGATGCCGGACCCGTTCACCGACTCATCATCCCGTTCACTTCGCCTTACCGCCAACGCAGCCCTCCCCATCGCAGCCGCTCTCGGGACACATCCATGTGTGGTCCCCCCCACCGGGAGGGGGAAGGGAGGAGGCTGGAACTGCATCTGCCGCGCGGGCCCCGGGCAGGAGGGAAGGAAGCCGGCAGCGTAGCGGTCCCCGCAGCCGGCCGGAGCAGAACCGGCCTCTGCAAGGCGGTTAAGTCTCTTCAACATGTGTACGGCCGGGGGAGGGGGCCCGCCTGCCAAGTCCGCAGCCCCCCGGCTGCAGCGGGCAAGGCGGCGAGCACGGCGCGAGGCTCCTGCCCCTCAGGGCGGGTGCGGGACTCCCGCCCCGCCGCCGGCGCTGGGGGACGGGGATGTCGGGGTCCGCGGCACCGCCGGGCGGAGGGAGGGAGAGAGGGGGCGGGCGGGGGCTGCCCCCGCCCGGATCGGACCGCGGACTCACGCACACACCTACCTGACTGGGGCTCTCCTCAGCAGCGAGGGCGGGCGCTCCCCCGGCACCTCTGGCTGGGGGTGGGGGTGCGCGAAGCTGCCTCCCTGGCGCCGCCCGGGTCCCTGGGCGGGCGGGCGGAGCGGAGCCGGCGGCGGCGCGGGGGAGACAAAGGGGGCTGGAAGGTGGGGGGGCGAGTGTGGGGGGGGTGGCCTATGGTGAGCGGGTCCCGGGGGGCGGGGGCGGCGGCGGCAGCTTCACTGGGCTCGGTCCCCGGGGCGGGGGGTGTGGGGCTCCGGGGCGGGGGGGGGGGCTCCCTTGGCGCCCTGCAGACAATACAGCCGGGTCCCTCCTGCCCAGAACCTGCCCTGGCCAAGATGGCGGCCGAGAAAGAGCGGAAGTGACGCGAGACTCTCATTAGCATACGGGACTCATTGTCCGGCGGTAGGGGAGGGGGCCGCGCCCCGGGGGGGAGGGGGCCCGAGCCCCGGTGGATTCCCGCTGGCCTGGACCCCATCCCGCCCCACGGGGCCGCACACCAGCAGCGGCGGGCGGGCGGGTTACATAACCCCGCCGAGCGGTAAGGGGAGGAGGGGGGCTCTCGCGAGAGAGACGGAGCGAGCCGCCGCCGGCAGTGGCGGCGGGATCTACCCCGGCCCCGCTAGGAGGCGCCGCGCCCTGCGGCTGGGTCCGAAGAGGGAGCTGACGCCGCCCGGTTATCCCTCCGCCGCCCCCAGCCGGGACTACATCCTGTCCTGAGGGGCCTCCGCCGTCGGGGCGGGGGCACGCGCCTGGCGAGTAGCGCGCCCACGTGACCGCGGAGCGCGCACGTGACCGCGCGGCGGTGAGCAGCCGGTCTCGTGCCGCGGCGAGCAGCGGCACCCGAGGGCCCGCCCGTCCCGCGCTTCTCCGCTCCGCGCGCCGCCGGGGCGGGGCGGGCACACCCCGCGCGCGGCGGTCTCTGGGGAGCGCGCTCCGCCCGGCTCCGCGGCGGAGGCCACGCGGCGCGCGCCTCGTTTCACACCATGGACAGCGGCCTGAGGGCCGGGGTCCGCCGCGGGCCCGGTGTGCCCGTTCGGAGCCATCGCGCCTCTCCGCAGGACGGCCGGGGCCGGTCGGTCCCGGAGCCGGGGTAAGCCGCAGGCCGGGCTCAGCCGGAGGGCGGGAGGCTTCGAATTAGGCGACGCCTGTTTTGAGGCCTCATTAGCGTCAAACACCGCGAGGTCCTTCGCAAACCATTGCGAGACCGATCGGGAGGCGCAGTGAGATGCTGTAGGGCGTCTGGATCACGCACTGCCGCTCTCTGCGACCCTCACTGACCGTAGTTTGGCGTTGGTCTCCCAAAGGTGGGTGCACAGCCTGGCTCTGGTGAGCTCTGTGCAGATGTGTTCGTGCACGTGTGCAGCAGGCAGATAATCACCTTCACAAGTGTCATTTCAGAGCAGTAACATCGGCATCATGACAGCACTCCACGTGCGATTCTTCCGTGGGGATCAAGACAAACATGCTTAAGATCTGCTCAGCAAACGAGGCCCAATTCTATAGCCCAGTAAAAAAATACACTCTACAAGTGAAAGGAAACGATGGCTTTTGTTACTTCAAAAATACACTAACACTTGAAGGATGAAGGAATGTGTAATTCCTCCCATCCACAGCATTCAAAAGTGTTTTGGTTCAGAGTGACACGGATTATAGTTAAGCTTTACAATACTAGAAAGAAAAGTCTATTGCCTGAAGTATAAAAGCATAGAAAAGTTGCCATAAATTACTTAGAGTTCATAAAACTCAAGGATCTCCTGCATTTTCAAGTGACTGATAGATAGCCTGAAAATGTGTCCGGCACTGTGTTCATCACAATTCACGTAAATAGCTTTGATGAAGAGTGTAGTAATATTTTATTGTGTTTGTTAGTTTGCTTTAAAGCTTTCTAGTTCGGGAGAATTTAGAAGCGCACTCTTTGTCACTGCCTTTGTCACACTTGTATTCACCAGGTACTTCCATGGTATCTGCACGTTAGTGGTTGTAAGAATCAGTAAGTCACAGAAAGAGTCTTTTCTTTTGCAACAGAATCGAAATAGACAAAACTTACCTGCAAAAACAAAGCTTCTGCTTTAGCATTAAAAGGGTTTCTAGAACTGAGGTGCTTAAAAGTTCCTCTGCCATACACATACGTGAGATGTGTCTCAACTAAGGAAAGCAAAGAAAGCCAGTTTGGGTTTTTCTATAATAACTTCAGTTTGTAATCCAAGAGTAGGTATTTTTTCTTTGATGGCACAATTAAGAAAGTCTGTTGGAAACCATTTCTGAAATGCTGTTCAGCCAATACCACCTTCAGAAGTTACCAACTAACTTCATGTTCACTTAAGCTAGGTTGATTTTAACAACTGAAATACACAACGACAAACAAACTGTAAAAACTGTTTTATTTATGCTTTACCACTGGCTACTTTTTAGCCATCACTTATTAGTAGTGCATTATAGCACACTTCTACTTACCAAGCTTGTCTTGTACTGTCAGACTTCTGGTTTCTTAAGATTTATCCAAATTTTAGAAGAAAGGCGGAAATGTTTGTAACACATTGAGTTCAGTAGTATTACACAAAATTCCTTCTGAAAGGAGAAAACAAATCACAACAATAAACAATTCCAAAAGGTTTGGAGTGAAGAACGGTAACTACTGCAGCTGCCTTGCCTACTGAGAGTTGTGTGTGCATATGATGCTTCTCTGGTTGTGCAGAAGAATGCCTGACCGAGAAATGGAAAAGAGAAATGGGAGTTGGCAAACAGTGATGTAGACTTGAGGCTGCAAGACATTCTTGGGTCATTTGGTTGTTATGCCTGGAGGATGGGCAAGGTTGGAGAGTATTGTCCCATTGAATTCACTATATCTGTAACCACCATACTGCAGGACTTTGCTGTGGGTTTATTATACATAGGAAAGAGATTTCTAAGAGAATACAACAGCAACACAAAGAATTTGTGTAAAAATATAACAGCACCAGAAAAACAAATCCTTGACCCATAGACTTTATAATCTTAAGGACTGAATTTGAGAAAACATAATGAGAAGTGTCTGAAGGTTAGAGGAACTGTGTTTAATGGAACGTGATGATGCAACTGGAAACAGAAATTACATTTAATAGATATTTAAGGGAATTAACACAATGTGGAGGTGTGTGCAAAGGATACAACAGCAAAAGCAGAAATAGTTGGAATACAGGCAGGAGAACTGAATAGGCTTTTGTACATCTTCCTATGTCATGAAATCTGGGTGCAAATATCAGAGTAATTTTGTATCTTGCTGTAGTTTCTTGATGTGTATCAGAAAAAGGCTCTAGGCTAGGTTGAAGACAGAGAGTCCTCTAACTACTTCCTCAGTATCAACAATATCAAGGAATTTTCATCTGGACACAGCATTTCCAGCCATGATGGTGGTACCCAGTCCAGAATTAGGGACAAAAAGAGTATGGAAAACAATTTGTGAAGAGTTTAGAAACTGGAATTTGGTGTGAGAGGGAATTAAACTAGACATGGATAGAAAGAAGAGCCTCCGAAGGCAGAAATGTCCACTCAGTGCTCAAGATGATGATGCAGCCAAAGTGGAGGGAAAGATAATGTGAGCCCTTGCTGCTTTGGGGTAAAGTCTGCAATGGCAGGGCTGAAAAACTGGGGGAAAGGATGAGATGGTGTATGTGGAAAGCAGTCTTCAAATGATGGACAAGATTTTGTTTTCGTTGAGTCCAGTGAGAGTTTTTCATGGTGGTTTGCATGGCGTGGCAGTTGTCAACAGTGAGTTGGAGTAAAATTACAGTAGTACAAAATTTATCTGAAAAAATTGATTTTAAAGGTAAAAATTCAAACAGTGAGCATTCAAGCAGTTTGTACAGAGTAAGGTGAACAAAACGAACAGAAGTTTATAGCAATTTTAATATAGTTTTTCTATTATAGAAGTGGATATTGCTTATTCTGTGATTCTTACAAAAGACTATGGTCACTACAAAAAATCAGTAAAATCATGACATTGTAAGAGACTAACAACACCAGAGGGGAGACAATTACCATTCCCCAGCTGAACACCTGTAATTGAACATGTGTTGTGCTACCGATTCAGGTGAAAATTATGCCCAGAGTGTACTAGTTTAGCAGAAGTACTATGGTTTTTATATTTTAATGCAAAATAATTAAGATAACTAGCAATGGCTTTACACACCTAACATGGTTAATTACATAATAAATAAAAATAAGTTAATCCTCAGCAGCATTAGGATCACTGGTCTCACAATGATCTTTAAGACCCGTTAAGCCATCCAGCTCTTATGCTGTTTAGATACTTCATCATCTGTCAGCCTTCTCTAACCTTCCATGAAGATGACTTTGGGAAAAGTCACCAGGAATGAACCAAGTTTAGTCTGCGTCAAGACAAAAGTAGGGAGGAACTATTCATTGACAAAGAGTAGTCTCATCTCTTTCTCCTTGTTTTTTTAAGAAGACACTCGTATTGGTTAGGTCTGTGATTAGAGATGCTTAAGATAGGTTTGATTAGCTGGTTGGGTAGCTTGAAAGGAAATACTGATCCCTTAGTCATACCAATAAGAAGTTTATCTGTCACAAGCAACACTTAAATTCCACTTGAAAGCTGGTCCATCAAGTATTGTGTCCTTTGGAGGTGATGCTGTACTGCCATGACAAACCACAATCTTTCCATGGATGCAGGACTGGTATTGTACTGTGGTCAATGCTTTCAGAAATACCTTGTTCAGATAGGATTTACTAAATGAAAGGTAGTGATTTTAATTAAAAAATCACCTAACATCAGTATTTCAGTAATTTATCACTTTCAAGCAGCTTGTCTTTTTTACCTCCTCTGCATTGTAATATAATGTAATATAACTATTTTGATAGGATCCACCCAGCAAAAGTACTGCCTTATGCTGCCTTTGCAAGAGCAAGCAGAATGGAAAACTGGACTAGAAAGGAGAGCTCTCCGAACACATTGCAGTCATGACGTGAAATTCACCACATAGTAAGTAAATCTGGTTATTTTCTTCCCATTTCTACCCATTCCCCCAACAGTTGCACAGAAGTAGTGGGACAGAAGACCCCAAAGCAAGCAGTGACTGTAGGAGCTCAGTCAAGATCTTTCCTGTTCTGGGACAAAAGTAGAAGTATCATCATCCAGTGATCAGATCTTCCCCTTCCTGAGAGCACAGCATTTTAGGAACTAGATAACCATCCTCAGCTTCCCAGGAAACCTCAAGTTCTCAACTGTGGCTTTGTCTGGGTTCACCTTCTAGGAGAGTGGCATATTTGCAGAAAGTCAGAACAGGAAAGAAGTTTGTGAGCCAAACATGAGGTGGTTTTGGTTGTTTTGTGGTTTGTTTTGGCTTTTTTTTTTTTTTTGTAATTATGATGCACCATTGATACCAATTTCTGCTGAACAGTCAGTGCAACTAACCTTTCAGGGGTAACCTTCCATTTTGTGATCTTTGCCCACTTCTGCTTTGTTGAAATCCCTCTTTCAAGGGCTGAGTTTTCAGATGTAATTTTGGATTGAAAGTTGCAATTCAGTTTCCTTCTCTCCAGTCCCAGTATATTTACCCCTGAACAGTAACAATCACAATCTTTAAGATGTTATAAATGACCACCATGCCTGATGAAAGAAGGTAAGATGTGGCAAGGACAGAGGAGAAAATGATGCTCAAAAAGTTTCTGTGCTTTACAGAAGTTCTGTGATTACCTTCTTTATTCATGTTACCTACATCCTGGTACCTTGGAGGTTATATGTCATAAACCAGTGCTAAAGCTGATCAGCAGTGCTCTCAGCTGTGTATACCCTGGTCATACTGATTCTAATGTTAAAATTTGCCTATGACTCTGGAATAGTAACTGTTGAAAAGCTGTTGCTGAAGTCATCAATATATTGAACTCAGTAGGCAATCTGTCATTTAATTAATTCGTGCCAAGATTTCAATTCATGCTTATACTTGGAATCTTGATAGGCCTTTAATAAATATTATTGATTAGTCATCATTATTTTTTACTGTTGATATGCAGAAAGTTGTGCAACCTTGCAGTTGGTTTTCTACACAGTCCGCTGGAAAATATGTTTTATTATAGTGCTTATGTTGGCAACTAGGTGCATCTTTATTGTGGGCTCAGGTTAAAGCCTCAGATTTTAAAACAAACAAACAAACATAAATAACAAACCAAAACTGAAGCTGATTCCCTCCAACCTCAGCTCAGACAAATTCTCACCCAGAAGACCCAAACCAGATAAATTAGGGATCTCATTTTGATACTGGTTTCACATTCAGTTGGATACATTAACCAGGCCTTGGTTGTCTGAAGCGGTTGCCGCAGCTTCAGAATCATACTGATCTAGGTCAGAGGGATTAAACTGCTTGGCCTTGTGAGTGACATACCTAAATCTTCATCTGAGTGACAAGATCCATATTTCAGGGCAGGTGCTTGTATTGCATATCCCCAAAGCAGGGCTGTTGAGGGTCTTAGGGGTGTGAGGAGACCACAGCAACTCACAGTCCACATCAAGTGCTAAGTCCTTGGACAAGAGGCAGCATTGATTTCAGTAGCCCCCAGTTATGTTTCATCTCCCAGCTGGGGCTTCAGATTGTCTGATAAAAAAAACTTCCCACTCATCCAGGGTGTGAGTGCAAGTCCCTCAGCAGAGCTCTGACATGCATTCAGCAGTACCCTCAAACCAGACTGCAAGCACCAAACGTAGGTCAAGGATAATCTTGATGATAGGTCATTCAATACTCCAGAACCCATTCTTCTTTAACTCCAAAGCTGTTGGGACTGCATGCTTGAAGTTTAGCATGTGCTTTGGCTGTTCTAAAGGGTCTGAACAACTGAACCTGCCATGTAGGGTGTTTCATGTAAAGCAATACAATAGCTCACAGTAACAAGAGATCTTCCCAGAGCCTTGCCTGGGGGCTAGCGGAGGACATCAGTTTGCTGTTCAGGGGAAGGTGACTATTACTGGTGCAAATTGTGAGTTACCTTCTTCCCCCTCTTCATTAAACATGCCCAGCCAAATATATCTACAATATGTACTGATTTAAGCCAGGAAGGAATTAAAGCTCCCATTCTTGCCAAATGATTGAGTGCTTGCAGACATAGATTCCTAAGAAAGTATAATAGAGAACGTACATTAGCAGAGTATTTGTGCTGTCATAGGAAATGAATATGGATGCAATTAAGAAAAGCTGATTTATGTGGAACTGTAAAACCAGATACATAAAATGAAAAATTCTCTGTAAATGTCAAGTCAATGTTTTGTGGTGGCTAAAACAAGGCAAGCAGAGTATTGCAGTGGTATTAAGAAAGGAAGTGAAAACTAAAATGCCACTCTATAAATCCCTAGTACATGAGTATTTAACACATCGTATGGAGTTCTAGGCACCTGATCTCTCAAGATTACAGTAGAACTGTTGTTCTACTATAGTCTGCTACTAACATTTTGAGAATCACATGTGGTGTGGCTTCTGTCTGAGGAAATGAAAAAGGCAAGACTGAGTACAACGAGGAGATAAGCAGAGTGTATAAAGTAGGAAAAGGAAAATGGAAAGCAAGAAATAGAGAAGATAGAATATCAGAATCATAAAATGGTTTGGGTTGGAAGGGACCTTAAAGAACTTCTGGTTCCAAACCCCCTGCCATGGGCAAGGACATCTTCCACTAGATCAGCTTCTGGCTTGAAAACACCCTGCACTGCTGACTGTTGGTGTTCTCGGGCAAAGATCACACTACCCGTGTGTCTTACTTGCTTTCATTCTGCACCCATTGTTGAGTGCAGTGAGAGCTACTAGCACGGCCATCCTGCACAACTTCCTTCTTACATTATAAGCCATTCTTCCCCTACAATACACATTATTATATTTTTTTGTTTTGTTTTGTTTATAGGTTTAGGCTCCATTAAAAGCTGAGAACAAATTCAAGTAACTCAGGTTGTTAAAAAAAGTCAAAACCACTTTAAGTAGCACTAAGTGACGGCTATTTCATCCCATTACTTGCTAAAAAGATACTAGCTGTATTAAAGAAGGACCTCTATTAGAGCTCTGAACACTGGTTACAGTATTACAATATTTATTTTTCATGAACTCTCACAGCAGCACATGCAAGAGAAAAGGTCAGCAATAGAATATTCTCTTAGAGCTTGGTTTTGCAGTGTTTTCCTACATACAGAACACTGAGTACTGGTGAGGTTCCACAGTGACAGATCCAAATGCTCAAAGACAGGGAATATTTTAGAATCAGTTTTAATCACCTCAGTGGAGAAATTCATGGGAAGGAAAGTACTGCAGGCTGAGGTGTGGGAAAGGATGAAGGGGGAGGTAATTTAAGCCTGTTCTCATGAAAGATTTTTTTAATTACTTTTTTCTAATGTACTGGTTTTTTATAGCATACTATTTTATGATTCTCCCCTCTTGTCGTGGTTTAGGGTCAGGGTGGCCCCTTAGACCCAAGCACTGCACCTACTCAGCCTCTGCAGGCCCCCCCAAGGAGCCCTATGTAAGTATGTAGAGGCTCAAATGCACAAACAGCAGCTACCCCTCCTGAAGTTAAGGCTTTTAGAACTTCCTGTAAGACAATTCTGAAAGTGCATTCAGCATTCACTGAGTTATTTGCAGCCCTGGCCCGTTTTCTGAAGAAATAAGTCTTTTTTGCTAGGAAAAAAACACTCCGAGAGTTTCCATGGTATATATTGTAAAATTGATGTGTGTACATATATATTCCACTAATTCAGGGAAAGCCTGTATGTTCTCAGTTCTGCTTCTTTCCATCAGATCCATGTACTGGTTCCTTTCAGTCGTGCTTTCTAGAAGTAGCTTGGAGCACCCTATTGAAACTGGTTTCACTCTTGTAACCTTTTTTTTATTTCAATGAGTCTTGTAGAGTGTCTACTTCTGTCCTGATGGCATGAAATATTTGTTTTCATTTCTTTATAGCACTTTTCTTGATAACTTAAATACAATTACCTTTAAGCATGATAACAAATATTTATCTAAACACTGAATATAGCCCAGTCACATTTCAAACTTTCACATACTGGAGCACATAAAATATGCCATGTAGTATGATCCTAATTTGTATGTAAAAGCACCTTCCTTCAAAAACGATCACATAAATAGTTAAATGAAGTTAATTTGCCAGGTAATTTTCATAATTAAAAAGTAGGCATGCACATTCTAAAAGCTAAACCCTAATTTACAACAATTAGATCATGAATAACTAATATAATGGACTTCAGGTATATATTGTTACATAGAAGTCTGAGAAAAATATGTTCTTGCTGAAGCTCAATCTGTATTCCAACAGTTTTCAATAGTATATAACTTTGAATAAGTACCTAAAAACTCACTATTTATGCATTAAAAACTTTGTACCTATTTTCAACTTAAAAATGGTGATTTTAGCCACAAGACCTCCAAATGAAACATAACTAGATGAAACCTATTCACTGGAGATTTCAGTGGCCCTTTAGACCTTCTGCATGTATTATTAGATATTATTAGATCTGATTAGCCTGCACCAAATGAAATTATATATAATTTGCTGGAAAAGTACAGGCAAATGTCACAAAATGTACAGTTAAGTCACTGTAATTCAGTTACAGGTAGATTCAAAACCTACAGCTACATTTATTTGTTATTAAAGCAAATTAAATATGAAACATTTTCTCTGAATATTCAGGAAAGGAGAAAAATATCAGAAACTGTACAACCTCACTGAAGAATAAAGGAGTATCTCTAAAGCAGTCCCCTAGAAAGTTAGCTTGTGTTAAAGTTACACTGAATTAATTTTTGTCACTGTGTGATAAATAACTCCCTGAAATGCCTTTATGATCTACAGACTTTGTAAATTTTGTTTCCTAATATTAACAACTGTACCTAATGTACTAAAGGAATGCAAACACAAGTCAAAGAGGCATCATTCTTAAGACACTCATTGCTTCTCATCTCCTACCATTAATTTTCTGTTAACTTATCTAAGAACTATTCCCCCCCCCCCCCCCCCCCCCCCCCCCCCCTCCTCTTCATCATACAACAACAACATCACAAAAAACATATCCTACATCCCTCTAC
>JANIJG010011752.1:0-40404 GCA_024611175.1 Megaceryle torquata | reverse complement strand
TCGCCCGAGTTGTTTTTTTTGGACTTAGCGGAGGAGGTGTCCCCCCCCCCCCCCCCCCAATGAGGACATATTTTTCATATACATAAAACCATTATCAGAATAATTTCATCCTCCCACTTACTTCTGCCTCTCTCCCACCAAGTGGCTATTTGTTTGCAAGGGCAACTCCCAAGTTTTGGTTATATCGAACAGTGAAACAAAAACCAGTACTACTCTGTATGTGTTTCATTCATCAGGATCTCAAACAAATACAGATTTTACATTGAAAACTTATTTGACATAAGAAAATATCTTCAGCAAGATGAATTGGGTCTTCTGTCATCTTAAAGTTGGGTGAGATGTCATAGTCCTGTTTTATAGATTCTAAAAATGCTTAGTTTCTAAAGCAAATGGGAATCATCTGCTTCTGGACAAACACAGAATACAAAATTATTACACACATACAATTCTATTCTGATGTAAAGAATATTCCTTCTTCCCAGTCTAGGAGTAGTTTTACAAAGAACTGTGCTTATTTGTATTTCCTCTTAAACTACAAAGGCTATGATTAGTTCTATAAAAACTCTTCAATGTAGCTGCTTTAAGATACATGTATATATGTGCCAAGGAAAAAGGAACTACTTGTATTTTTGCAAATACTACCTGCAAATCACAGAACAAAAGTATAAATTCTCTAATTTTTTTTTATATCCTTGCTTGTCTTTATTTCAAAATAATCTTTAGCTTCTGCTGAATAATGATTCATTTCTAAATGCAAAAGATCATTTAGCTTTGTATTCTTTATTGCTTAATTATTTTTACAAAAATAGAATAGAGCATTAGTCTTTATTAGTTTTTAGTTTAACATACAGTTCATTTATTTTGAAAGGAGAATTTCCAGATACAGTATATTTAAGTTTATTACTGGTGGTTCATTTAAGTGTTAGTTTATAGCAGGTCTTCTATACCGACTACCACACAAATTATCAACCTTCTGCTATTACATATTTAAAAACACCCACCAGATGTCAGAAACAGTTTTTCTAAAAAAGTTAAATTTAGAATTAACTATTATGTTGTAGCAAACAAGGTCAAGAGTCCCTTTAGGAAGGAGACTATTTCATTGCCTCCCAGTTTAGACTCTCCGTAGACACGGTCCACAAATGAAATAGGAACCTGTTGAAACAAGCAGAACTGTTTTTAACATTCAAAACCTAATTAATCAGAAATTCTGTAAACAAAAAATGGCCTTTGAATTGCAGCATGTTTTGACACAGGAAGAAGGCAGGCACCAGACTGGTTTCCTCTGTGTTAGTTTTTCTTCTTTTAATGATGCCCCATAGGTGGGGAGCATGAAATTTTGGGTTATCACCTTGAAAGATCATCCAAATCATTACTCAGTGGCTGGGTGATACACTAGTCAGAACAAATTTAAGCTATGAAGTGTACTGAAAGCCAGGGGGCTTAAAATGAACCTTCAACACTTTCCTTGTCAGCTAAATCCAAAACCTTTGAGTCAATGCCTCAGGAAGGCAAAAATCTCCCACCACCATGAAACAGCATTCTGCTCAACCTCACCACTGGCTAGAAGATGACACCCAAATATGGTGGTTAGTGCATAATTTACAAGCAATACCTGTCTTTATCAGTCTTTGACCATTTTATAGATTATTTACAGGATTAAAGGACATTTAAACCACTAATTTTGGTTTCCTTACTGAAGTGATTACACTATCCAAATTCTCACTACTCATAACATATTAGGAACATGCTGCTTTTCGGTAATTTGACCATGTAAAATGACATGAGACATTCTGCCAAGACTGGATGATATTATTCAAGAAGTTACATATATGCTTGTATGCAAAACTGAAATATTTCAGGGGCTAAAAATAAAGAATTTCATTTGCAAAAGTCATAAAAAAAATTTGGCTTAGTGTTCTGCTGGCAGTTTCAACCAGAAATCATCTGGCAAGTAGAACACAAAAATCACCACACCCTTGCATCTGTGCCAGGAGTGAAGCTTTCTCAATTGTAACAGATCAGTTCATGGTAGAAGAGAACTCAGGGCAAGAAGATGGTAAGAGATATCTAAGAAGGCCTACAGAAAAACTCAATGACTCTGGCTTTCTTAGTAGGGTCCCTTTGATGTCCCCGGTAAGCATCCTGGCAACTACAGACAGCTGATCTACTGATAGAACTCACTGAACATGTAGAAAGCACAGGATGAAGTGACATTTCCTGACCAGTGCTAGAACAATGGGTAATATCTCATCCAGTGAGAGGTACCCAGTCTTTCCCTTCAGTATAGGAATTAACCACCTGTGCTATTTCTGGACTTTGCCTTTCCTCTGTAAGTAGTTCTATCATTAGTCTTAAAGGAAGCATTTTCAAAAGGGTGCATTCCATGGTCCATTTCACACACAGTCTAGTACAGCAAAATGAAACACAGAGGTGCACACGAGACTATTCGGGTATAGCTTGTGTCAGTTCATCTCATCATCCATTGGTCTGGTTTAGACCGGCAGGTCCCAATTTTCATTTTTAACTTTGCTTTTTACCTCACAACCCTATCTACATTTTACAACTGCATAAAAACTCCTATTCTGCCTGTAGAGTTGCAGCACCTGCAAGCCAGGAATTAGACTTGCAAGTGCCACCTTTTCTGGAATTTTGGTATTACTATTTGGATAATTATAAAATACTGGAAAATTGTCCTGCCCCAAGAAGTTACAATATAGAGCTGATACAGAGAACAGTGAAAATATAGTAGTCTTGTTTATAGGTCTGTGTCTGCAATCTGAACACTGACAAGACAAATATCACAAAGGAAAAGACAAGGCTGAAGCAGAATAATGATGCATCTTTTTAGATGTCAGAAACAACTCTGCCCACGCGTGAGAAACCAAAGGAGGGAAGATGCTTGAGTGTAACAGATGAACTGTGGAGGATGGTGAAACTGACCCATCACAAACCAGAGCCTGTATCTCAACACGGACTGGGAGACAATTAGGCCTAGTGAAAACTGTCTGTCAGGCTCTGAACCAGAAGACAAGTATCTTCTGTTTGATGCTGTACAACCAGTAGAGGCACATAAATAAATGAATGGTGGGATCAAATTATAGGCAGAAAAAAGTTTTGTGGCAGCAGCCTGAAAAGATATAAGCAATCCAAGATTGCATTTTTTTTTCCAAGGCAGAGAAGTGTATTTTACAGTTTAAAAAATGTATAGTAAATAAAACCTCATCTCGCCCTACCTTTCAGTATCTGGATGTACAGACAGGTGAGGATTTAGTTCGGCAATATGAGAAAGCAATATGTGAATGCAGCTGGATGTGAAGACCCAAGAAATTAGGGTCACACCCCAGCTATAGACAGGATAGTGATGTTGCTGCATAAGCAAGAGAGGTGGAAGAAAAGAGCTTGCTTTATTGTGTAGAAATACTTTACTTGATACCAATAGAGAAATGCAGTACACATGGTATAGAGAATTACCAGCAACAGAGTTCTCTGGCAATTCACAGTCATAAAAATGATGATGAAGAACTCATTCTGAGATTTGGCTGTGGACAGAATTCTGGTGAATCATCTTTAAAGACACCAGCAAGAACAATTCAATGAAATATAAAAGGCAGCACTCAGACTGCTGGAAATAGAGGATCTAACCATTTTTTGGAGCTCTTTTTCAGTGATTGGAGACAGCACATTCAAAGTTTAGAAGTGGGAAGATGTAGGAAAGTTGGAAAATAAGGCAATAAATGACAGAGATAAAATGAAACAGAATGAATCTGAAATAGAATCAGGTTGCTGGAGAAAACAAAATGGTTTGAAAAGACCTAACTAGAGATGTTTGTACAATATGGAGGAAAGAAAAGGCACAGAGCAGTTTCCTGGTGTATTTTTACTCATTTCCCTCCTTTGAATAACCTTGTAAAATTGCATGCAGCTAAACACACAGCAGCAGCAGAAGGAAGGATCTGCAAAGCACATCAGCCAGCCACTGGAATTTCAGATCTAGTATTCACCTGGATAAGTTGGGAAAATAGAGTTTGACATACGTAATTTCAATCTGAAAATCTTTCTTCTTGGAAGTACACAAGATTTCCTATGCTCCCAGTAATCTGCATCTTCATTTAAATGAAAGCACAATACTCTTATCAATACTTTTACTATACCTCTCCAATAGTATATCCTAACTGTCTAGCCCGAACAATCATCTCCATCTGGAAGACGTATCCTTTAGAAACACATTTTTCCATTAGTTTCTCTAAGACTTCTTTTCTGTATAACCTGTAAATGATTACAAACAACATGAAACTTGAAGCACAATTTCTGAAGTTTGGAAATCAAGAAAGTGTGTAGGAATCTTAACTGTAAGCACTCACTCATACAACTACTATGAAATAAATAAATAAATAAATAAATGTTGAACAAAGCCATAGAAGCAACAGTTCTTCCCAGCCAGTCTACTATTTCTTACACCCTTTCCAAACAGATTGCATAGTGTCAGTAAAGGTCTGTTCTGACTCCAGTTCCTTGTTCAGCAATTTATTAATTTCAAATAAACTTTATGAATTGCAAACCAGACCCATACCTGAAGCTCCCTGTTAAGTCTGATGCACCTGGTCTCAGCAAAACCTGAGTTATAAAATTGGCACCACGACTGTGGAAGAAAACATGGATGTCAAAATTGCTCAGTATACAATTCAGAAAGATCAAGCAGAATTTCTAGAGAATAAGTAAATAGCATCCTAAGAGCAAAAACCCCCAACTTTTTATTATTTAATATGAAACTATACTTCTAATACATTTTCACTGCTAGGTATCACTAATAAATCATAGAATCTTGAAATCAAAGCCCCAAATTTTGCTTTTCAAATGTAGATTACTAAACTTATCTGTGAAGGTGAAAACATTTTTTAGAAATCAAGTTTGCAGTCTGTTTCTTTCCAGTAGAACTGTCAGTACAGCTCCACACTAATACAATACAAAAGAAATAAATGTGACAACAGTCAAAGCATTTTTCTTCTGACATTCACTGTAAGTGGAGAATAAAAATGCTTCCTGGACAATTGTGAAGACTTGGCTTTAGAAAAATTAAGGGTCAGATTTGGTTTACACTGCTTTCATAGTCTGATAAAGAGAAGTTCCAGTGATGACAAACAGTGACACCAAAAAGCCTGTCATGACTATCTTGCTGAGGGCTACACTGCACCCTGATAAGATGGTCAAATCCTTCACCTTGTCCAGTGTATATAAAGGGATTCCTCTGTAATGTCCTTTTATCTGTCTTCCTTTTTTGGGGTGTATTTTTTATTTAGATTCACAAAAAGATGAGCATCTATTCCAGCCATTGAAAGACAAATCCGAATCCAGCCCCTGTGACACCATCTCCTGATCAGACTGGTAATGCAACTCTTGCTCCTAATTCTTTACAGTAACAGCATTTATAAAGCAGCATTAACTTATGCCTATTTGCTTAAAGGAGGTGTAAGAGAAAGACTCTGCAGAAACTTATTGATCACCTCCTCAAAATCCATAAGTCCCTGTAAACCCGAGGTGCCAGCCTCCGTATCCTTACACGACTCGGACAGTTTTCCTCTGCTTCTGGATGAAACCTCTCTCTAGTGTTCACTGTAACTGTTTTCTAGTAAGGCCTAAGTAATGATTTATTGACACTGATCATGCCAGATAATTCTTAACTTGGGACAAATCAGTGTCAACAGAGGGGTTAGCAAGTGATTTAGTGTTAGGAAGAGGATCGTTACAGATACTAAATCTAACTAAACAACTCGGCTCATTCCTTGGACAATGAAGTGGAAGGACTGTCCCATCCTGATACCATGCAGATTTGTGCACTGTTCCAATCCATTTCTCAAGCCCAGTTATATCATTACATTGTTTCTTGGTGGGTTTTAATCAAAGAATTTGCAAATCATCCATGGTTCTATTAGTTAGCATATTACTGCAGTACCCCAGTACTACTGACTAAAGACAGCTCAGTTTACAGATTGAGTACCTGGAATTATTATTTCTAAATAACAAATGTATGTGTAAATAACTAGAAAAACTACTAACCTGATTAATTTTCTTTTCAAATCCCAGCCGTATACTCCTCCATTTCCTTTATATCTTGTTCCAGATACAATATCAAAATTGCCTTCTTTCTGCTTTCTATAAGCAGTTGGTTTTATCAGAAAAACAGGAGGAATATTTGTAAGAAGGCAGTACAAATTTCAAAATAACAATCACTCTTTTAGTACAAAACCTGTATTTTACAAACCTTTGAGTAAGTAAGTAGAGAGGAAAATAATAGTTATAGTCATTATAAGCATGATGCATTTAAAAACCTGTTAATTGTTCTCTTAGAGCTACTTCAGGCAACCTTATGGTTATATTTTACCAACTATGTCAGGGAATTTCATGGGCTACTTCATAAATAATTTATAAAGACTGACATGCATTTTTAAAACCTCTCTCTAGTACAAAAGACAGACTGGTTTTAAATAAAGATTAAAATATTTAAATTACACAAATCCATAGTAAGGGGAAAAAAAAAAATCTAGAACTATCCTTCATCCATACCACACGTGACTGCTGCAGACCCTAATGAATTAGGCAGAGTACAGCCCTTAGCCTCCAATGGAACACCTGTTGACCACTTCTCACAAACTGAATGTTACAGGGAGGTAAGAGGTAGGAAAAAGGCAGAGAAGTATTTCACCAGTAACTGAGGACACAGTCCTCTACTCAGTATCCCTCCATGCACACATGACGAAAGGATTAGAAGATGACATTTATATATATGCTTCTCAAAGCTGAACAAGCATTACAAGGAATGGAAGTACTTAGTCACACATGCTCTGTTACTTTAAACTTGGGGACTTTTGCTCCAGTTAGGAACTAATTATTTTTCTGGATGATTTGGGGACAAATGAGGTCCAATCTCTTCTATTTGCATTCATGCCTTGACAATTTTCTCACTGCAGCTAGACAGCTATACAAGAATATAAAGCTTTCAAATATTACTGTGCAACAATAAATGTTCAGAAGTCATTCTCTCATATTACATCAGCACCTACCTGATAAACTCTGGAATAAATTTTGGCTGAAATGGAAGGAAAACAGATCAGAAAAGGGAAAAGGCTGGGGTAAAAAAACCAAACAAACAAAAAAACCCCAAACCAAACCAAAACAAAAAAAAACAAAACCCCCCCCCCACCAAACAAACAAACAAAAAAAACCAAAACAAAACCCCAACACTGAAAATTTGATTATAACAGTACATAAACCACAACACATACAATACAGACTTACATGGTGAGAGAGGTCAGCATCCATAATAACAATAAAATTCCCAGTGGCGTGTTTCATTCCATGAATATAAGCTGTGCCTGATGAAAACAGTACAGAAATAATTTCCCCTCACTATTTTAAAACATGCAATCTTCTAGGCAGAGTCTTCAATTATTTTCTTAAAATCTTTTTACTGGAAATCTTTTTACTGAATCTTTACTAGAAAAGGATCAACTAAAAACTACTAAAATGTATTTTAAAATTGTGATCAAACATTAAAATTATTTTTACTTTTCCCTGCAAATTTCAGCACTATAAACCTCGGCAAACCCTACTGCAGTAGAAAGGCACGGAGAAACACAACTTGATGAGTGAGACACTATCTGAAATAGCATTTCCAGAAGTGCCATAGGAAACTGAAAATATGATACAGGCAACAAAATAACCACTGATAGTTAAAAAACCACTGCTTTCTAGACTCAGGATTTACTATTGGTAGTACACAGATTTTGGGTTGTTCTCCTCAACAACCATGAGTTAAATCCTGGTACCTAATCTGAAGGCAGTCTTTTTCTTCTTACTTTTGTTGCACGTTATGCTGTATGAACTGGTGTAGCTATCCTGGTAACAGCTGGAACAAGTCTTGCTGTTACAGTTTTCCTCAACAGCACAAATTGCTGATCCAAGTCATGAGGTTCAAAGACAGTGCTGCTTCCAAGGGCAGTACAGCAGCAGAACAGAGATTAAAAACTGGCACATGCTCTTCCCTGATCCAAATTACTCTCAAGTGTTTCTGATAGCTTCATTAGAAAACAGAGAAAAATAAAGCCTCTCAACGGGTGTCCTTAGCAGGCATTCTCAGGGGAAACTAACTCCTGAACAACCTGGCTTTCCTTTTTATTTTTCCATGCTGTTTGCAAAGTTGCACAATATAAAAATCTGTGATGCTCCTACTGTGTGTGATTGATAGATATGGTATATGAAAAATGGAAATGTATCCTGCAATACTGGTCAAATTATGATAAAAGATGAAACAGCAGAAAACAAAGATATGGAAGCCTTTTGGAGTTTCTTATATAAATGAGAGATGTAGAAAAAAAAAGTATAGGAAGGTGAATTTAAACAGACAATTCAATATCAAAATTAGAATTTTATTTTTGCTCAGTGGATTGGAGAAATTAGCTGCAGAACTCATTACACAAGACACATCAAATGTTTTACCAGAACATGGAAGTGGGGATTGCCAAGACTTTTAGCAAGAAAGGCAAGTACTGATTAACAATAAATCAAACAACATATTATGTTTTATGATTTTCTCCATTGCTATTATGAGGTGTGATAAGGATACAACATGTATCTTAACAGATGAAAATATCTCCATATGAGGACAGTTTGCATACTACAAGTTTTAATGTCGTCTATGACTTCCCAGGATATCTGATTTTTTTCTAAAGTAAATAATGACAAACATGATTTACATATTCTGTGAAATATGACATGAGATCAATAAAATTGCAGTCCTGCATCATTCCACATAAATTTTAATGATCAATCTCAGTGGTACAAGGACTCCCAAATTAGTGAGGTTTCTACAAAACTAGTAACTGTTGCAATGGACTTCAAAAACCTACAATTCACATTATCAGTCAGTGGCTAAGACAATACTTCAGTAGTTTGAGTGCTGGACATCTGTCAGATATGGTGGGTTTTTTGTTGTTGCTTGAGGTTTGTGAGGGGGTTTTTTGGTGGTTGTTTTTTTTTTTTTAATTGTAGTCATAATTCACAAAAATGGGTTAACTGAACAGCTCTGTCCAAATATGTATCAGAAAAACATCCCAGCCTTGTCTCGGAATGAACTATGGTACAATTTTGGAAACACCCTGAATATGATTGCACAGAAAATACCACTGTGCCCTCTGGGTCAGTAGGTTCTACACAAATACAGCAGCTGCTCTTGTAAAAAATTACATTCTTTTTCTCAATCTAATGAAATTCAACAAGGATCAATGTAGAGTCCTGCACCTGGGGAGGAACAACACCATGTACCAGTACAGGTTAGGGGTAGACCCGCTGGAAAACAGCTCTATGGAGAGGGACCTTGGTGTCCTGGTAGACAGCAACTTATCCACGGAACAGCAATGTGCCCTTGTGGCCAGGAAGACCAATGGTATCCTGGGGCACATAAAGAAAAGTGTGGCCAGCAGGTCCAGGGAGGTTGTTCTTCCCCTCTACTCTGCCCTAGTGAGACCACATCTGGAGTACTGTGTTCAGTTCTGGTCTCCCCAGTTCAAGAGGGATGGGGAAATACCAGAGAGAGTCCATGGGAGAGCTACAAAGATAATTAAGGGGCTAGAACATCTCTCAGGATGAAAGGCTGAGAGCCCTGGGGCTGTTCAGCCTGCAAAAGAGAAGACTGAGAGGGGATCTTACTGATGTTTACAAACATCTCAAGGGGGGATGTCAAGTAGAAGGGGACAGTCTCTTTTCAGTTGTACCCTGTGAGGTAATGGTTGCAAGGTGAAACACAGAAAGTTCCGCCTCAACATGAGGAAAAGTTTCTTCACTGTGCGAGTCACAGAGCCTGGAACAGGCTACCCAGAGAGGTGGTGGAGTCTCCATCTCTAGAGACTTTCAAGACCTGCCTGGATCTCTTCTTGTATGGTCTGCCCTGGGTGTTCCTGTGCTGGCAGGGGTGCTGGACTCTATGACCTCCAGAGGTCCCTTCCAACCCATAACATTCTGTGATCTTTCTGTAATCAGCACAGGAGGGAGAGCAGCAGTGTGTTAGCAGGAAAACACGCCTGTAGAGAATGGCAGTGAACACAGTTTGCAGGTTTGAGGTGGTGGGGAACTAGTTACAAATACTCTGTGATTTTTACACGTGGCCTGTAAGCTTGGTCACTTACAAAAACTTGAAGAAAACATATTTCTGCTTTTGCGCTTTATAGTGTTTTGTTGTTGTTGGGGGGTTTTCTGTTTGTTTTTGGGTTTGGTTTTTTTTTTTTTTCCTGGAACTTTATACACTAGAATCAATCAAAGAATGTAGCAGATTTTTTTTTTTTAGTGCTAACCAGAGTTAATAAGGACTTACCAAGGCCCAACTTTCTTGCTCTGGGTCTTAGGAGCTGCAGGATATATTAAAATAGACATATATTACTCCAAGTACAGTTTTTAATTAATTTTGCTAGCACCTTAAAATTTGCTATTTTACACAGAAAAGAATTTTGCTAATTACACAGTAATAGGTCCAGAAAGTCTGACACTGCCTAGAGCTCAAAACTCTCACAAACTGAATGCCGGGATTTTACACTGTTCTGTGATAGAGCTTTTATTGCCAAAAAAAAAAGTGGGTTTACTGACTCATAATGACTAAATAAATGACAGTATCTTGTTGTATATAATTGATGGTTATACAGCAATATAGTAAAAAAGGGAAAAAAAAAAAAAAAAAAGTCCTGTTATGCAACTAGACAGCTTCTAAATAAATCACAAGACCAGAGTGGCTTTCATCTTTCCAATTTCCCTATTACTGCAGTCACTTAAAATGAAATTAAATTTTATCCAAACCTCATCTCTCCCTCAGGCATGCACAGAGAACACCAACATCCACTATTCATCACTCAACAGCACGCAGCAATGCACAAAGTATTGAAAACATCCTGCAAATATTAATTCATGATTCTGCATATTAGCTCATAATGCTGCCAAGCAGCTGCATGACTGTTGCAAGTCTATGTTGGTGTAAAGCAGTGTGCAAAACTTAAATCACTTGTTTAAGGATTTTAAAAAGTGCAGAATTCAGGGACTCTGTTACACGACTGTTCTATAAGGATTTAAATTATTTTCTAACACAATAAAAATGAAAAACAAAACCACAAAAAAACCAGAATGTACAACTCACTATTTTATCAGATCCATATATCTTTTCCAACTGTTCAGCAATTTCCTGTGTCCCATCTGGGCTTCCATCATCTATGATGATAATTTCAAAATTGTTTCCACTGAAATGAGAATTATTTTTAAGTGGACAAACACAAAACCTAATTTCACCACCTAAGTCATTTTGAAAGGCACAAAACTGAATGTGTTTTTTTGCCAGTTAGAGGTACATGCTGTAGCTACAGCTGTAAGTCTATCCTTGGAGTACCAAAACGTGACTTAACGTCACTGTTTGGTCTCTCAAGCTGCAATTGCTCCACAGCGCGCTGCAGCCGTGCAAGCCCCGTCATATGCCGGCGTCACCACAGCACCCAGCTCTGGCGTCATGAGTGAGAAAGAGCAAAAGCTCAAATCGCTTTTGCGCTCTCACCCGGCAGCGCATTCTCTGGACCTAGTGCAGAAGGGCTCAGGGCATGTGCGAGACCTCCGATTAGAGCAATTTCGTTTCCCTCATTAACCTCGGGGAAGAGCTGCGCTCCTCCCTGCGGGTTCCGAACACTCGGCTGCGCACCATCCAGCGCTTCTGAAAAGCGTTACATGTTTCACAGCCTAGAAAACGCTACTGCCTTCCTACGCTGGGACGTTGTTTTGTAAGTTGTTTTGTACGGATGGGCATTTCCTGGCTCTGCAGTTCTCAGCTCTGTATCAACGCTCGCACCGAGAAGGATTAACCCCCTCCGAGCCCCCTCGCACCGGCCGCCAGCTCCGCCTGGGGGCCTCTTTCTGCCCGTGCTCATACGCCACCTTCTCGCGGCAGCTCTGAGAGCCGCCTCCCCTCGCAAAGTGGCCGCCGGCTCCTCCGCATCGCAGCGAGTCAGCCCGCAGCCAGCCCGGGCGAAGGGATGGTGCTCAGCCCCAGCCCGCTCACGGACCACCACCTCCCCGCCGCAGAGAGTACCTCTCCTGGAAGGTGCGCGCGAGAAGCCAGACGATGAGGGGCAGGTTCTCCCGCTCGTTGTACGTGGGCAGCAGCACCGAGAACTTGTCTGCGCCGACGGCGGCCATGTCGGCGCGCTGCCGCACCCGGAACCGGCGGGGGCGTCCCACAGCCAATCGGTGCTCGCGGCGCGGCCGGAACCGCCGGAGAGTTCGGGGCGAGCGGCCGGAAGCGGAAGTAGCGGGTATTTTCTGGTGCCTTCTCCCCTTAGCTATGGCGGACGGCGCGGAGGCGGCGCGGTTGAGCGCCGAGATCAGCCAGCGGGAGCAAGAGCTGCGTGGCTTGCGCGAGCGTCTGGCCACCGTCCTGGCGGAGGGTGCCGCGGGCGACGGCGAGGCCGTCGAGGAGAGTGCCGCCGCCTTTCCCGGAGAGCTGCCCCCTCTGCCCGCCCAGGCCTCTCTGAGCCCCGCCGACATTCTGCGCTATAGCCGGCAGCTGGTGCTGCCTGAGCTGGGAGTGCGGGGGCAGCTGCTCCTGGCCCGCTCCTCCGTGCTCGTGGTGGGCTGCGGCGGTCTGGGCTGCCCCCTGGCCCAGTACCTGGCTGCCGCGGGTGTCGGCCGCCTGGGTCTGGTGGATCATGACGTGGTAGAGACGAGCAACCTGCACCGGCAGGTGCTGCACGGGGAGGCCCGCCGAGGGCTCCCTAAGGCCATCTCTGCCGCCGCAGCCCTGCGGCTGCTGAACTCCACGGTGCAGTATGTGCCCTACTGCGGCGCCCTGAGTCCTCGCACGGCCCTAGAGCTGGTGCGGCAGTACGATGTCATCGCCGACTGCTCCGACAACGTCCCCACCAGGTACTTGGTGAATGACGCCTGTGTTCTGGCTGGGAAACCCCTGGTGTCCGGCAGCGCCCTCCGGCTGGAAGGACAGCTAGTAGTGTACAACTACCAGGGAGGGCCCTGCTACAGGTGTCTCTTCCCCAAGCCCCCTCCACCAGAGACGGTGACTAACTGTGCCGATGGGGGAGTGCTGGGTGTCGTGCCAGGCATCATGGGTTGCATCCAGGCCTTGGAAGTGCTGAAGATTGCTTCGGGAATGGGTTCCTCTTTCAATCAGTTCATGCTGATGTTCGATGCTCGTGAAGGGAGATTTCGCAACATCAAGCTAAGACCAAAGAAATCAGACTGTGCTGTTTGTGGTGACAATCCATCCGTCACCTTCCTTCAGGATTATGAGGCATTTTGTGGTTCTTCTGCAACAGACAAGTGTAGGACTTTACATCTGTTGCCTAGTAAAGACAGGATATCTGTAGAGGAATACAAAAAACTGTTGGATGAGCAAGTTCCTCATGTATTGTTAGATGTTCGTCCGCAGGTAGAAGTGGATATTTGTCGCCTTGTACATGCTGTCCATATTCCTTTGAGTAAATTAGAAGAAAAAAATGAAGAATATCTGGAATATTTAGAAAAAAGAATTTATGAAGAAAAGCAGAGAACTAATGGCCAAACATCTTTTCCTGTATATGTTGTTTGCAAATTAGGAAATGACTCCCAGAAGGCTGTAAGAATTCTTCAGGAGTTATCTGCCAAAGAAATTGGTTCTGTATTACCTAAGGATATTAAAGGAGGGCTCATGGCTTGGGCCAACAAAATCGACCCAACATTTCCTCAGTATTAGAAATATAAATGGGGAAATAAAATAAAATTTTTCATAGTAATTTCCATAGAGCCTCATCTTCTCTTTGTAATGGTTGTATCATGTGGATAAAGCAGGAGGTAGAAATACCATGTTGCTTTTTTTAGTGGTAATTTTTTTTAAGAAATAAGTATTTTTGTAGATGTCTGATTATTTTTATAAAAGTGTTAAACTCTCCATGGAAAGAAATGTGTTTCTTGGTTATTATTTAATAGTGAATACTTGGAATAACTACTTAATTGTGCATGTGGTGATTGAGAATGACCCTTAATTAGTAATTATAGCATGGAGAATGACAAAGCTCAGGAGTGTTGAAAGG
The DNA here is from genome assembly GCA_024611175.1 of Megaceryle torquata. Lineage (NCBI taxonomy): Eukaryota > Metazoa > Chordata > Aves > Coraciiformes > Cerylidae > Megaceryle > Megaceryle torquata. The sequence goes on along the minus strand of JANIJG010011752.1, from coordinate 26,299 downwards.
TTTTTTTCTCATTCTTCTGACTGTCTAACAAATAGAACCAGAGCACTCAGTGACTAAAAAACAAAACAAAACCAAAAATCAAACCACCAACTGTTAATCCCTAGCTGGTCAGTAGCAGTATGAAGTCTATTGTATGGAATTGCCAAGACTGTTTTGGTCAACAACTTGTGGTTTTCTGCAGAAGCATTGTGTATTTTGAGAGAGAAGTGCTCGCTGCAGGTTACAGCACCTGGAACAACAAACAGTGTTCCCTTAAGAACTTCGAGGGCCACCCATCCTCATTTGTGGGATGGCAAAAAAGTGTAAAAAAGTTTCCCTTTTGTAAAGAGGTGGAATGTTAGTAAGACATAACCTTAAGCCTAGAAAGTTTGCAAAAGATACAGAAAATGCTTTTGTGAGGGTTTAGAAGATTTTGGAGGTTGAGTGATGAAGAGGAAATGAGAGAGGGGAAAAAAAAGTATCCTCCCTTTTGCGAGTACAAACACATTTCATAAGTTTTCTCCTTGTGGTAGTTGCACATGCACAGTTGTGCTGCTTTATTGTGATAACTGGCATCACGAACTATGACTGTCTAAAAAGTTCTCATAGACGAATTGAATGAAAAGAAATAAATAGTTTCTCAAGAGAGAGGTGCCTGAGTCCTCATCACTTAAGCATAGTAATTATCTTCTTATATTAATTGAAGTATGGATTTCTTTTGCTTTTTGAGGAGGAAAAAGCCACCTGTCGTGACTAATCTTCACATTATTCAAGGGCAAAAAAGGATGCTATCAGTGTAATTAGTAGTCAAAAAGGCATATTTTAGTAAAATAAACTTGAGAACATCCACACCCCCTACGTTATTATAACACACCATGGGTTCTAGGAATAATAATCTTAGTCTCTTATGAAGGAAACAGTTATGTGAATTTTATAAATAAAGTCCTATCTTTTGCAGTTAAGAGCACAGTGCAACTATTGAAGGCCGTGACTTAAAGTGAGCTGTGATGCTTTATGGTGTGGTAGGGAAAGAGTTGTTGGTCAAGACCTTTTAAGACAGGCTGTGGAGGCTTGGTTCAGTCAGAATATCTGGCTTCTGGTGGGTTTCAGCTGTTGGGAATTGGAAACCAGAGGGACTTGTTTGAAATGCCTCACCTGTGGTTTCGGTTTTCTTTCTTTACTGTGATGTTGAAGAAGAACATAAAAGGTAAGGGTAGTAACAATTCTCTAATACCCAGCCTCCCAACACTAAAAAATGGATGGTATGTCACATAGCCTGAAAAAGTGATTTCTTTTCAGTTAGTCAAAGCAAGGTGAGCCTATGGACTTGCTGAGAAAGGGGAAAAAGCTTTTTGATTCTAAATGAGTGCTATTTTCAGTGGTTAGAAAACGTGTAAAGTCTTTTCCCTTGTTGCAACATTTTAGCAGCATATGCATGCAAATTGTGTGAAAGAAAGAGGTGACATTAAAGCAGGTGTTTGGTGGAGGATTTTTTGTAGCAAATTTATAATTGCATTTCTTGTAGCACATTTTTAAGCAGGAAACCAGGCTGTGAGTCTTTGTGGTATATACAAAACAATGAACACCTTGAGGATCTGGAGAGCTCTGTGGAAAAACAGTGATAAGGCTGAAAGAAAATAAACCAAAACCACCGAATGTATCAGAACTGGAGGGGGGGGGAAAAAAAAGTAAATGTATTAACTCAGGCTGATGAGAAACAAACTTTCAAAGATTTTTTGGTATTAAAATGCCTTGGAAAGACCCTTCTTGCCAATCTGCAGGGCCTTAGTTCCAAAGTTCTTGTATAGGAGCATAGCATCTGAGACACATCTGTTAATTCTGCATATGGAGACTTCTCTGCTAAACTATTTGGGCCGTACATTATAGAGATAATTGTTCTGGAAAGAACTAGTGGCTCAATTCTGATCTCAAGGGACAAGGCAGAATGTAGGTTTCTTTGGGGGGTGGAAATCAAAGTGTTTTCTTCCTTTACCCAGGATAGCAATTAAATTCTCAGCAAATAAGAAAATATCTGCCATACATCTTAGGTAGATGAGGTCTGTAGTGCTTGTCAAAATTCAATTCTGTATATTCTGGGGTTTTTATTTTATCTTAAATTTGCTTTCTTCCCCTTGGCTTGCTGAAGTGATACACAATTCATCCTGCAAATACAGTCCTTGTACGGCGCTGCACTCTGGTGATAGGCTGAAAAATCAAGCATCACAGGATAATAACTAAGCCAAAACATTTTATTGGAAACTTATCTTTTGTTTTGAGTTGCTCTTTTTCTTGAACTCTATAAAATATGTAGTGTTTTCTCTGTTCACCAGGAAGTAGAATAGCAGAACTCTACTTAGAAATTCTAAGATAAGCAATAAAACTGTATCATTCTGTATTGCTGCCAAAGTACTGTCTAAATACTGGTACATGTTGACATTGTGAATGAAGACAAGCTGCTTTATCTGAGGAGCTTCCAGTGTAGCTGGTCTCAGATGTGTTATCCAAAAGTATAAGGTCAGTCCGCTGAGTGTGTTTTTCTCTTCGTCCTTGACTCTTGATGTCATGAGGTTGTTTTTTGCTTGTTTGGTTATACTCTCTTTTAAATGTCTTACTAGATTTTGGCACAGGAGCTAAGAGGAAATGGCCTCCCATTAGAGGTTTAGAATATTCAAAAGTGGCAGCAGCATTTATTGTTAATTGTTGCATTTTAATGTCTCCCACATGTAGGTCTATGGGGTAGCTTCACAGTTCAGACACAGAGTAAATACCTAAACTTCTTTTGTCCTGGGACATGGTTAATATTTTAAGGCAAGGGAAATCAAGCTGGCCTAGCTTTTGGGCAAGTCTAAGAGGTGTCTATATACAAGGTACTAATGTGCCTCAATAAACTAAAATCCTCCTTATTTTGCTGGCAGGAATCTCATCTCTAAACCCTGATAAATTCAGCATTGACCTACTATCAAAATGTATGATTTAAAAAAAATCCCCCAACAATTAATAGAACTATTTGTAGGCAAATGTATAAGGGATGTGTCCAAAAGTAGTTCTCAAGAGTTCATATATTAGAATTTTAGGGATGTGAGCATCTTCATTATTATCCTATTTGAAAGCATAATTTCTAATAAAAAAAAATAACTGTTCAAAGCAAAGCTTTGCACCAGATGCTGAAAATACTGCAAGCACAAGTTTGTCCTTTTTTTACATATAAAAGCTCTAGGCTGTCCTTTGTAAAACTACATCAGGAAAAAAATGTTTTAAGGACGTTTGCTAGGTGGCACTGCAAGTTAATAAACCAAATCATTCTCTAGGTTGTAAGATGTAATTCAGCCTTAGCAAGAGCTGAGGTTCACATGGAAAAATACATTTTTGTACACTTCTTTTGAAAAAAAGTCTGGGGAAATAGAATAAAATAGAGCGGGGCAATTGAATAGTGCATACAGTATTCCAAGAAAAAAATACAATGGAAATTATCTTTCCAGGGTAAGCTTTCAAAGTGGTTTTTTGCTTCAGAGATTTAACCCGAGGGTTTAGTTTTTTATCACGTGCTATTCTGAAATGCTTTTGCAGCCAAAATGGATGATTGTACAGAGAAGGGTTATTTGAAACATTAGCACAAAATTATATGTAGATCTTAAATCTACAAAGTGTCACTGCTAGTACATCTTTAATATTACTGAAAGGCACTGCAAATTTTCTTACATGGTTAGGGCAGTGTTTTTCTTTTGAAAAAAAAAAGTTTCCTTTTTGTCCTTGTTTTGTAAAACAGAATTTAAGGCATAAAATCTAACAATGAAAAAAAGTTCTCTAAGTCAGAGAATCTCCGCATAATCAATTGCATTTCATTGGAAAACAAGAACCAAACTCTCAGGCCTGATGTATCAAAACAGGCCCAAAGAATTACCTGTGTGCAGAGCTCAGACTTGTTCCTGTGGTAATAAAAGTAGATTATGAACTGCAGTGTCCCACATAGCACTGCAGAAACATTTGATGCCTGTCTTCAGTATTTAAAAGACAAAAATAAGAAAGTCCTACAGGTGTGTTCAGTGCAGATTTCATGAGTTATTCTAACATTTTTGCAGAAACTTCAGATAACAAAAGCAGGAATGGGCTATCCTCTTCTAGCTCTCTAAAGAATTAAAGTGCAGTAACGAAAATAATGAAAGAAGGGGTTGAAAATAAGTGTATTCATTTGTTTAAAGCTTCTATAATTATAAGCATGTTTTAACTCGGGATTTATTAACATAGATTTGGAAGTTTTTCTATCTGGAATCTTTAGTTTCATGTGTGGATATAAGCTTGTATTCCTTTAATGCTGCAATTAAAACATCTGCAATGTGGCAGCGGTGGGGAGTCTGGCAGACCTCTTAGTTCATGGATATAAATCAAAAGGAGATGCTTTGTGAAGTCATGGCATTTACATCAGTTTGAATGCTTGTGATTTTCATTGAAATCCACGTGCTGGCCAGAATATAGAAATGAAAGATGGTGTCTGTGTTATTTCCTGCAGGAGACTATTGCAGTATTTCATATGAAATGGCTTAAATCATGTCCTGCTTAATTAGGTGAGCTGTTTCTAAAACTGAGTCATTCTATCACTAGACATTAAAAGACTTGCTTATCACTGTGTATTTTTGAAAAGGTTGAGTCATTACAGTGTTAGTATGCACTTTATTGGTGTCACTTGATTTATGTGTGTCTCTGACTAACTAGCTCAGTGTTTGAAGCAGAATTAAAAACCCACCAACGGAGAGAGGGGCGCAGTGGGTACTGCAGCATTTGACAAAATTGCCGGCTGGGTTCAGCCAGCGTGTGTTCAGGCCAGGGCAGCATTTCTCAGCTGGTGGTCTCTAAAGCTAGTGGCCTTAAAGACATTCGGAAGATGATCTTTACAGTGACTGGGGAAAAATGTGCACGTGTTTGTGTATTTGAACAAAATGCAGAAAGATAATTTAACACTCTTGGTTAAAAACTATAGTCAAAAACCCTGCTGTTGAGATTCACTTCACCGCAAAGCAACCGATTTCTCCCAAACTTCTCCTTTTGCCTGGATATAATTGTGTCTGTGACTTGGTAGTAAAAGGAAAATAAATGTTGAACTCTCTAGGAGAAAACAGTTTTGTTCATGCAGAAAAAAGTTTTTAAAGAGTTTATTAACACTTAGGTACCAGAAGTAAAAAAAAGCAAGCCATATTTAAAAATTACTTGCAAATTAAAGATGCTAATTTTTTTTTTTTTTATGTCAGGTATTACTTTTAAATAGAATTTTTAGAAAGTTCTTTTAAGATCCAGGAACATAGCCAACAGCTGTCCATAATTTACATCTTTGTAATGGTTAAGTGCTACTACATTTACACAGATTCACTGGTCACATTCTTGCTGACCACTTTCACTGTGTCAAAAGTTAAGTCCTAGTAACGTTCCTACAGAATCTGTGCTGTCATTAGTTGCTGCTTTATTCTTTTTGCAAGATTTTAATCTGAACCTCCTCATACAGCCTGCAGATGTCACTGGGAGAGTTGTGATGCACTTGGAAGAGTTGTGGGTTGGAATGTAACATAGATTTGTTTTTTCTTCTGGAGTAAGAGTAGAGCCCCTGCATTCCTTCCTGTATGACACTGAAAACTTTTGCCTTTTACTCTCATGTAATCACCTAATACTAATAAAAGGTGGCAGCTGTTTCTTGTGGGAGAAGGCAAATGTATTGACCTACAGCGGGTCATGTTTATCTGAGATCATGAGAAGTACTCTTATCTGAGTGAGAGGAATAATGTTATGCCACTTCATTTACAAACCGGTTTTGTGTATTCCAGAAAGAGCAATTACCTTGTAAAATGTAATACCTTACAGCATGTGGCTTTGTAAATGCAAAGATCTTATATTGCATCCCTGATTAGTAAAGTGAGTACACTAAAACACAAAACTCCCCAACTTTGTGTGTTTATTATTGCTGTAGGCAATTACCGGGTTTAGAGACACTTCGGATTACTGGTCCAGTTTGCAGTTTGCTTGCAGTTTACTGAAATCTGGTGAAGAACAAGAGACTAAACACTAACAAAGCGTTCTATGGTTGAGATGCCTGCCTGCAGACAGGCTGCTTTAATAGTTTGCTTAGTACTGTGAAAATTTGCTGCCTGTTGGCAAGTGATTTCTCAGTGAATATGTGAATTTACAGGCATCAGAAACACAGATCCATTTTAGTGAATGCAAAACAAAGGGTAGCTTCACACTCTGGGTTGTGGTGGTGACAAGTGCTTGCAGCACTGGAGCTGTGTGACATTATAGCTGAGACCCAAGCATGTCTAACACATCCAGTGTTAGTGGTTGCTCAGGTAAGGTAATGGTTATGTGGGAGGATGTCTCACTGATCCTGTGGAGTGATGCATTGAGATAAAGAGCAAGATCTTTTTATGCTGTCAGAGTTCTTCCCATACAGCAATTCATTCCAGGCTGGACAGAGGGATCAGTCACTATGTGCACTGAGCAGGTTTCTTCCAAGCTTGGACCCCCATTGAATGAGAAAGGTGTAGCTGAGTCAGCTTGTAATGGTACAAGAAGCTTGATAAATACAAACTGTGCTGCTATGATTATAGGACTTCGGCCAGAAATAATTGAGTAGTTTTGAAATGGCCAAGTTGAATAAAAAGCAGTTAGATCACTAAGGAGACTAGCTGGGAGAAGAATTTTCCAAGGCAGAAATAACTATCGGTGGAAGCTGACTAGAGCTTCTCAGGTAGTACCAGTCCTTTGAAGTTCCTGTGGGCACTTTTCCTTTTATATTAAGACTAGGAGAAGTGTAAGATATTAACATGTATTTGGGTAGCAAAATTTGGAGCACAGTTAGTGAACGCTAATGTGAGCCACAGGAGAACACACACACATTGGTTTGTGGTATTAACCTTCTGTGGTTTATGTTGCTGTTGGTTTAATATACCAGCCCTACTGCTTACTTTACTCTGCAGCTTCAAATCTTTGTGAGGAAAATAAATACAGCTCAGGAAAAACAGCAGTACATGATTAGAGCCCATGGTTGGGAAGAAGACAGAAAATTTCCCAGAGCTTTCTCATCAAATAACTCTGATTTATCCAAAAGAGTAATGATTTAATGAGTAAGGTGAAAGACTGACAATAAATCCAGAGTTTATGCTAAGTTTTGTCTGTACTCCTGGGCAAATCACTTTTTCCCCAGTTCCACTGTGTGTTGTGTTTAAATCTTCCTCTAGTGACCAGATCCCAAGGTAGCAGTTTAATAAGCATGTTGTTCTGTAACAGCTCTAAGAACTAGAATGCATGGGTTTTGTGGCTTGGACAAAGCAGTGGGATGTTGCATCTGCTCTGCTGGAAGCAATGAGAAATGCTTGGTTGCAGTGTAAATACATTATTATCTTTATTATGCAGTCAGAAGCTTGAGCCATACAACTGCATGCTCTTCATCTTCTCCATATAGCAGCAGAAAAGCAACTGGTATGTTCTGGTCTCAAGAATGAGAAAGGAAAATGGCCTCTGTTTGCCTGTTGTCTAGTATTTTATCTTTGAATGAGTTCATTTTATCTTGTCTTCACAATATATTTCATATGATTGATTCAGCTGATTGTCAAAGCCAACTGAAATATATCTATGTGATGGTGCTGCTCTGAACTCTTGTGCTTATTGTTGTGAATTACATGCAATTCTAATATTTCATGCTCATGCAAAGAACAAAAAATAGCTTCCATCCAAAATTATTTCTCTCATATGAATCTTACTAGAAAAGCACATTGATATAAATTCAGTCTAGTCCTGTTGTGGTACAGTTCTTCAGCCAGAGAAGAAGTTATTCCTACTCTGCATCAGGGCTACTTAAAATTATAGTAATTTTTTGAAAGCTAGAAACAGGCTACAGCTGTAGCCAAGAACCCAGATCTGGAAAGGACCACTTAGGTAGAAGAATCCAGGCTGAAACACAACGTATGTGGCTTCAGCTGTAGTCCTTCCTTCACTGGGGCCCTAATGTGGGAGTCAACTGCAGGCTTTGCTGACCTGACCCTTCACCATCTGTCAGTCAAGGAAGAAACGAGCAGATGGACGTTCTTGTGACTTCTCCATGCTCATAGCACAAGGCCTTTCTGTGCAAATAAGCTGTAGTTTTGGTTACAAGGTGTGCATGCTGTTGCTAAGAGACCAAATCTCTGCTTGCAAAGAAAGGTTATTTCCAAATTTAAAATGGCTCCTTATAAATTTGACTGGGAAATGAAGTCTTTTATACAAACAGGCATTCACCTGCTCATGAATAGTGAAAGGAAGTTCTTATTTTGTGAAATAGATTTCTAACTTCACAATCTAAGAGCTGGAAGCTCTTAAAAAAACACTAAAGTGTTTAAACTTGTGTTTATGTATATATTTATATGTACACGTGTATGTGCACACCTAGAGCACAGGCATCTTCCAGATGCTGTGGGAAACCTGAAGTATTAGGAGGAATTTATGGAACTGATTTCCAGGACATGGATATTGTCCATTTCAAATACCTTTTAGAAACTCTGCTCTCAGTTTCTATTTTCTGACTGTAGCAGTGGGACATAACACGTGTCACAATGGTTGGAACTCATTAAAGGACTCTATAGCTGGGTTTGTGCTCTTCTATCTTTCTGTGTTTCCTGCTTTTCAGGTGAGAGCACCAACATCATCTTCAACATTCAGAACTCTACTGCTCATTTTTCAATCACTCTTTCTTGTGGGGCCTCCTCATCTGCTGCCCTAATTAGTGGAAACATCCTTCTCAATTAAAGCATCTTTAGTGCCCTATTACAGTCCATTCAAAGATGAATTTCTGAGATGCAGTTTCTTGTAATTATTTCTTGGATGCTGTTACTTCAATCGCTTCTTCAGTTTTCATAGTGACAAGCTTAAATTTACTATTCTCATCGTGTTAGCCTTTTTCAGCGCTGATAATTTTATAGGGTCTTACCATGTTTCCTTCTTTATTTCCTTTCCTTTATAACGTGATTAAAATCAATGGCAGCATTGATGTACAGTTCTTTTAAGGGAAAAAAAAGCCATTGTTCTACTAGCATAATGTGACAATTGCTAAGAATAAGAAAGGTTTTAACTTTTTGCTTAGATACTCAAAATATAGACACTGATGGAGATTTATCTGTAACCCTCTGGTGCTGTTGGATGCTCTGTATTCCAGCAGTAGTGAAACTTGGAACAAAAGGCCTTGTTCAGGCACTGCTCACAACATCGACAGACTTCCACTTCACTGGGCACCCTATTCTCTCTTTCAGCTCTCCCTATGATTCACCATTGTCATGCCTGCAGAGGTCCAGCTGGGAAGATGAGATAGCTGTAAGTAGTTACAGTACAGGAAAATTGTTCTTATTTTCTGCACCCTATCCTACCCATTCTTCATGTCTACCTCATGATCTTCTTTACCTGTTATTTTTCTGTCCTCAGTGAGCTCTGAGGGTCAGAAGTAGAAAAGGTAACAAAGCTACTTAAAGCTTAATTAATTCTGCTGGTACAAGTTCAGGGCCAAAATCACATGCAGAAGTCATAGGCAGGAGAGCAGGTTGGTCTCTTCCCAACTAATGGATAGTATGGAAACTGTGTGTGCGTCCCTACTGCTAGCAGAACTGTCACAGAAGCTTAATGTGGTGTTTTATCTGAGATGCAAGAAGTTACATCACTGTCCCTTCCATAAGACTTCTAGTGCACTTTTGCAACTAGAATTTTAATATTTTTTTTTCCTAAACATCAGACAACAGGGTAGCAAATATTCCCTTTGTGGCTGTTGTTTAATTTAGAACCTGAAGCTCACAAAGTCATTAGTCTTTGGGTGGCAAATTGGGGATTAGCGCCTTGGTGACACCTTCTTTTCATTTACAAGAATGAATGTGAAAGTCCTCCTTTTCCTAAAGGCAAGATTTGGTTTACATTAACTGTAGAACATCTCCAGCTGACTGCTATCCCATGAGCAGCATTTCTCTCTCAGTGTGAAGCTTACAGCTCCACCGCTTCTCTTCTCCTTCTCTCTTCTCCTTCTCTTCTCTCTCCTTCTCTTCTCTCTCCTTCTCTTCTCTCTCCTTCTCTTGCCTTCCTTCTCTCTCCTTCTTTCTCTCTCCTTCTCTCCCTCCTCTCCCTCCTCTCCCTCATCCATGGGTCACTCTCAGTTAGTGTTGCCACTGTCCCTCCTGTTAGAAACTGCTCATTTCAGGCCCTTCTGCCTACAGATGTTTCTGTTTGTTTATTCCCCAAGGAGCCTTTTCAAAGAGAAAAGTAACCCCAGCAAAGCAGTGGATCAGTCACTCACAAGGAGCGTTGGTGCCTCTGTGAGGCACATGTGTGGGAGGGTTCATGGCTGGCTCTGGGAAAGTAGGACACTGGAAGTTGGAGTTTAGATGACCTTGTAATGAAAAAGCACCTTGAGCTACAAATTTACACTCTGACATTTGGGATTTGGGATTCACAAGGCTTAACTTTTACTTGCTGTGCAGCCCGTTGCTCTGGACAGTCCCTGCTGTTATTTACAGCTGCTTAACCAGCACAGAAAGACTTGTTTGCTCTTTCTAGTGAGCTTGACCTATCCACTGTGCTAAATTCTCTGCCTGCCTGCAGATCAGTGCTTAGTGACAGCTCTTCTCTCTTCTGAGCATAAACACAGTAATGGCTTCATTTTTTTTCACAAATATGTTGTAAGCTTGAGAAACATAGATTGGTCCTCTGGCAATGAAAAACCAGCAATTTCATAGTTCCTCTTAGAAAAGATGCTCAGTATGGGGTTACCTTCTTCTGACTTTAAACATCTAATGGTTAAGTTTAGATTCAGGTTCTCTCTGTAGTTAGGGAGATAAATAGATCTCTCCTTTGTAGGGTGATTGATGCCAGCTTACTCTTGGTGTCTGGGATAGCTGGAAGATCTCTGCTGAGCCCGGTGGAGCCCTGTCCACTGGGTGATAGTAGGTGCCTCACTGAGTGAAGTCCCATAAGTGCTGATGTAGGCTTTCCCTGGCACCTCACTGCCCTTTGCCTTGGACTTGTACATGTATTTGTGTGACTTCAGGGAGAACTGGGTGAGGGAATCTTCTGTTTTTATCTATTTTTAAGCAAGACAAATTTCCCAGTCCCACAGCAGCAGGAGCGCTGGGGCTCGTGGAGTGGGAACAAGGGGTTTGGGTAAGGCACATCTGAACTCCTTGAACACTGAGCACTTGCACATCTATGGCTGACTACATGATTTATTTTTTTTCCTCTTCTGAAGCAGATTTTGTCAATTATTTTATAAATAAAATAACTGCTGACTTACCAGACTGCTCTTATACAAGGGATGGAGATGTTCTCGTTTTCCCAATGTGGCCTTGAAGCTTGGAAATTTCAGTCACATAAAGTTTCACTAGCCTTTTGAAGAATGTCACTTACCAATATTCCATCCAAATAAATACCCATAAAAATATTTATGCAGTATTTATGTGGTGTCAATATGTGCTTCATACTTCCCAGAAGCTACAGTGATGGTATCTTCATCCTAGTTTCCTTGCAGATCTGACAGTCTGCTCTGGCAAATGAAAGGCCTCATATGCAGAAGGCAAGCAGTGCAATGGATTGAATATATTCCTCTATATTTTAAAAAGAATTTTAAAAAATACTTTATTCATCCTTCTAAAGTGGACTGGTGGGGATGGATGCTTGAGCACAGTGCTCCGGGACTCAGACGAGAACTGCCGGGAGTGGCCCGTAGATGGCAATGTAGGATCCTCGAATCGGGCACATTTTCTGCTCTGCGCTGATGAAAACCCGGCTATTTTACCCCAGCATGGACACACAGCTTGGATTTATCGCGTTTCTCAGTATGTCTGGACTCTTCCAGCAGCACTGCCTAACGCATCCTCTGTGGCTAGTCGCGCATTTTGAGTACTATGATTTTCACAGTTAGAAACACAGTCATATGAAAATACAGCAAATAACGACAGAGTTTGATTCACAGGGAGAAGTTTTCCTTTGGCTTTGCATATCAATAGTATGTAAAAATGTAAATATGGTCCTGGATGAGTCCTTGAAGTACCTTAGCTGTGGGCCAGAGTTCTGCTCTCAGGGGAAGGAAGAGCCAGGAGTCAGGGAGAAAAACACTTGTGCAGGTTTACATGAGTCCCACCAAGAGGAGTGTTTTATTAATGCAGTTTCAGGGCTTATAGAACCCTCTGTGGAGGGATGTGGATGCCAGCCTTACCTCATGCTATTGCTGCTGATGCTTTTTTCCTGTGCCCATCAAATTATGCTGGTTTTCATCCTGGGGTGCCCATGTTGAATTTGTGCTCTTTTCTTTCACCTAACTAAAAAGATAACTTCACCCACTTAATGTGTTACATTATGTTTTGCAATCTTAACTTTCCCCTCTCAGGTTGTCCCCAGAAATATTCCTCTCCAAAATGAAAGACACCTGCAATTCCACATGGTTAGATTTGGTTTGCTTGAGGATAGAATTTAGTGCTTTCCCAAAACGTGCTTGTATTTATGAGTGAAACTGAGTCATCTTTTCCTTGGTTGACCACTGTGAATGTTATGGGTGACATTACTCAGCTTCTTTGTGGCATGAAGTACATCACTAGTGAAAATGAGAACATTATTTCAATTTATCATTCAGCAATTCTGCATCAGAACTTTATTTCTTTATATAATTAACTATAGAAACTTACACTAGTCCACACAACTTTGTTCTTGTGGTAGTCACCATTTAAATGACATTGTTATCTTTAAAAGAAAGATAAACATTATTGTACTTGCTGGCCACTTGTGTGACTGAGAGCTGTAAAATTAGCTGTCTAGCTTTGGAAACAAATGGCCTTATATTTTAAAAAATTCTAATCTGCAGATGATGGCTGGGAAGTACTTGCATTCCAGGGCAGTCACTTGAGTAGGTTTTGTACAACCCTGTTTTTCTGGACCCACAGCAAATGTAGGAATAAAATTATGCCCACAATTAAGAATGGCTACAAAACTGCAGTCATTAAAAAGGGTACCTGATAAAGGAGAAGCTGAAACTTCAGCTTGACAGCATTAGATGTGTTTATGTGCCCTAGCCAACTTCAGTGGTGCACAAGATTGTTCAAATCATGTCACAAGGGCTACAGGGATAGCAAATCAGTATGTATAAAGTGTAGCAAATATGCTCTAATTACCCTAATTGGCCTGCTGTGTTCCCAGGTATGGCAGAACTTTGTTCAAGTGACATTTACTTCTGGATTACTTCCCGCAGGCAAAAAGAAAATAAAAGCCCACTTTTGACAGTGCAGAAACATCCCCTGGTACCACGATTCTGCAGTTTCTTCACCATGCTTTTGGCAAGGCTAATAGTGTTCTTAATATTTCTAGTCATTTCTAGGGAATATTGAAGCAGATGAGATGCTGGAAAATGACAAAGAAAAACAATGTTCAAAAAGGGAGAAAGGTCTCATTTTATTGTTAATAATTAATAAGCCAAACTCTGAACACTTTCAGTTTGGTAGCACAGGCAAAAGTCTCCTCATTTGTGGTGTAGAAATTTATCTTTATTTGTGGTCTATGATTTTACATAGTGACTGACAGCTACTAAGCAAGGAATCCTGTCCTAAGGACTCACACTCTAATGTTACAAGACAAGACAGAACATGCACAGAGATGAACTGGTTCAGTGAAGTACAAGTTTTGGATCTAAACTGATCTTCGCTTTCCTCGTTTTCATATGATCATTACAACACTGAGATCAGTAGTAATGCTGAAGTGGAATTGTTAAAATGCCACAGAGAAAATGGTAAACAAGTGAGTGGGTAAATGTAGTATTAAGCATTTTCTGGTTCAGCAATAGGACTTTTGAAGTGTGTTTTTGTTGACCAGGGTGACATTCATCCACTGTCATGAACCCTAGTTTCATGTCTTCAGTTCTGTCTGGTTTCTGTAGGTTGCACTCACTGTGCCTATGGGATACCACAGTTTCACCATCTCAGAAGTCATTGTACTTGGGCTTTTGTGGTTTGGTTTGGTTTGGTTTGGTTTTTTTTTCCTGTGATTTGTTTGTGCAATTGAAGGATAAGACTCCAAGTCATCTGTCCTTCTAATGCTACACCTGGATTAGGGATCTAGCTCATTCTAGGCTCCTTCTATCAAAAAAGTAAAAAATAGAGAAGACTGTGTATCTCCCAGTGGTGATTCAGATCTTTTGATGAGGCTGCCACTTCAGACACTTTGGTAAGTGCCTACAGTGATTTCTTACTCTGAGTGTCAGTCTATAGCCTAAAATGAAACTTTGGTTTTAGATACAGATGAGAGCTGTAGCAGTAGGAATGAGAACCTTCTACAGCAAAAGATTTTGCTTTTGCATCAGCCTGAATACCCAATTAAACTCTACCCACACAAGTCATGAATGTATAGAGCATGCCAGTTTTCCTTCCCAGACGTGCATCTGATGATGTGTAAATCCATGATTCAGTCCTGCATGGTTTTTTTTTAATTGTGTAATGGGACATTGCTGAAGACTGACTATTCAGGAACACTACTAAAGCCTCTGTGGAACTCTGGAGTCCTGAATTACACAAAAAAATAGAAAGGGACAAATGGAGACAAGTCCTATATATTCCCTAAAGAAACATTTCCCTTGATCTGTAGTGAATATTAGTGTAATACTAATGAGTCCAACTCACCTTGCAAATGATGTTCTTTGATGTGCAGTTAGAGAAGCCTTGTGGCTCTGGCTTCATTTATCACTATTGCACTCGCCAAGTGATTTTCTATGCTTTTGTTACCGTTTCTGAGGAAGGAAGCTGAAGGAGGGAAGGATTTTGGAGAAAGTAATTTAATATACCACCTTACTGGGAGATTCTGGTTTTACTGGGCAGTTTTCTTTTTCTCCATCTCCACAGATCCTTTCTGTTCTTTTCTGAATCTGTTAGATTATTTGGTTAGATCATTAAAATATTTTCAATTTGTCACAATTAACTGTGATTGTGATTCTTGGGACAACATGCAAGAAAGAGGTTTCCCTCTTTCCCTCCCAGAGCTGCTGAAATGGTGCCTAAATTTTTCTATATTGAGACAATTTTCTTTCCTAGTAAATGCTTTCTATCATAGCCAGCCTGCTTCAGCTAGCAGTGCTCATAGCCTCAGCTCTCCCTTAGCTGCTGCTCACTTCTCATATTGACCCCAGGTTGTTGAGCATGCCAACAGCACGTTTGACAGTCTTTCTGCACTGTAAGAAGCACATGGAAATAAAAGGAGAGCCTAAGACTTTATTAATCAAAATTAATACAGCTACTGCTGTTTGAATCCATACTGTACATATTACTGCAGCATACAGAGGATAATATAAATAGCAACACAAGCCTATCTCTATTGGAGACATGCACCACGTTATCTGTGGTAATTGAAACGTTCCTTTGGCTTCATAAAAACACAAAGTGTTTTCTTGGAACTTTCTTGTTGACTGCACATGCTGTTACAATGTAAAAAAAAAGGAGTGATAGCTGACTTGGTAGCTGTCAGCTGTATCACTGGAAACAGCTTTTGAATCAAGCCATAATTTTCATGAATTTGACTAAAAATCCAGACAATATACTGTAAAGAGGCGTAATAATCTTAGACCCTCAGCCTTCACAGTAAAAGCTGGAATGCAGCAGGGGGGTTTCAGTATTAAGGTTGTGCTATTAAGACTTATAGCTGATTTATTTAGCATAAGGACTATAGTATGTATTACTTCCTGTAAAACATAAGCAAGATTCTTAGTGATTCATAGTAAAACATGTTGATATGCTTACAAGTAATGTGTTTTCCAAGTACGAAATTACATAGGGGATGTCCTGGATGGCTTATTTGTTCCTGGTTTAGGCAGAACTTGCAAGAGGCTGGATGCTTTCACAGATTTGCTCAACAAACACCAACTTCAGGGTGATTTTTTTTTTTTTTT
This sequence comes from Megaceryle torquata, assembly GCA_024611175.1. Lineage (NCBI taxonomy): Eukaryota > Metazoa > Chordata > Aves > Coraciiformes > Cerylidae > Megaceryle > Megaceryle torquata. Next base: position 10,413 of record JANIJG010011752.1, on the reverse strand, counting down.
TCTGGGTAAGAACCTTATGATCAAGCTGTAATTTTGGGATAAAAAAAAAAAAGTGATTTATTAAATAAATTAGCATTAACATAATGTAAAAACATTGAGAAAATGGATGGACCTTCAGCATTTATTAGCTAGCTTAACATGGAAATAAGCTTATGTTTTACTTGGTGAGTCTTGATTTTTCCTTATATTCATTTAGAGCTTCTTATTTATGGCACAGCCTGTCAAACACATTCTTAGATAAGCAACTGTTGCTCACAGGACTGATCTAATTACCAGTTCTTTTTATAACGAATGCTGACACAAAGGTAGAAGGATGTATAGCACTTGCATTGAAGCCAATGCTACAGATGATCAAACAGTTCTGAAATTAAGAGTATTCTGGATGGAAAATGTGTCCCTTTTTTATCATGATGTTCCTGTTTTTTGTCCAACTCTAATTAAAGCTGAAGAACAAGAGTGAAAAGCTGGTTACATTCATAGCTCTGGCACAAAATTAATTGCCAAGAGTTTAGACTGGGTATTTTAGTGCTCTGCACTAATGCTTCATAGGCGTATTTACCTACGACAGGCTGAAGAATGTTACAGCCCCAAATATTTGTAAAGTGCATTTTTGAAGGTTTTGGAATTATTCTTCAAGAATAAGCATATCAGAACGCCTTCAAATTGTGTTTTAAAGACATCTGAAAAGAAAAACTGTGTAGTGTGGGCTTGACCAAACACCTAGGCTGAAGAACTAATTCTGCCTTTTTGGAAAGGACAATGTTTTTGTGCTTGGCCTTAATTTAAATCACAAAACCATCATGCATTCTGGCATTTCTAGCAACCTGCTCCAGAAATGCCAATAAATAAACAGTATGTTTGAAAATTAAGATAGACAGGCACTGGGAACATCTAAAATTCCCTAGCTCTTACCTGTTAGTAAGTATATTTATGAAAAAAGAGAGGGGGAGAAAAAAGGTGAAACTCTATTAAGATTAGCTTTTTTTTTTTTTTTTTCCACTTCTAAGCACATATGAAATTAATTTATTGTGGTTTTTATCTTAAGAAAAAAAAAAAGTTCTGGAATTTGTCTGCTGAGCTGTTACACAAGCAGGTCTCATTTCCTCTAAAATAAATGGAGATCTGTCATTAATCTTCATAGAAAAGTGTGCCAAACATGAGTCTCTCCCAATGACTTCAATAGGAGAACCGAGACCAAGACGACACGTGTGTGGATGAAGAATACATGGCTGTGTTTTAACACCGTAATTGCTTTTCAGATCCTATTTAAAATATTCTCCATTACTAAGGATGTAAGGATGGCAAAGGTATAGTTAACGAAGTCTTAAGTCCCTCATGATTGAGGACAGTAAAGTATAAAGCTGTCAGTACCCCCACTCCATGACTCAAATGATATTTTCTTTTTTTCATCATTGGCAACTTCCCACGACCACATATTTTCTGCTCCTTTTAAAGAACCAAACACTGAATGTGAATGGGTAGCTGCAGCATCGATTTGCTAAGTATTGCCAAGTAATGGTAGGGTGTCCCCTGGAAACAGGCCTCTTAATTCTGTTTCATATCTGAGGTAAAGTAAAAACATGGAAACAGATGGTAGGGAACGACTGGCATCTCATCATGCATATTTCAATTGATTTGCAGCTTGTAACCTCTTGGTAATAATATTAAATGCTACAAAACTCGAAGACTTTGTTCCTGGGAATACTGCATTCAATGACATAGGATCAGCACTGTAACTTCAATTAAATATTGAAGCCGATGAGCTATAAGTATTTACATCTTTTGCAGGGTTATGATACAAACAGCTTGATTCTTCTTTTCTAGTATGTTTGGGGCTGACTTACAAGGAAATATACAGTTGCTGTTGTGAATGACAAATAGTACTTAATGTTTTTTTTAAGAGCACAATGGGACAAACATCTGTGGTTATTTCCATTATGCTCCAAGGCATTTTACTGGGAGAATTTAGCCATTAACTTTGTTGTATTTACAGTATTTATATGCAAGAAGAACAAGAAAAATGGCAGCCTGTTTAGTGATTATATACATTGTAATTTGTTTGGAAAAATATATATTACAAATGGCAAAGCCTGTCAAGTACATAATTACATGGTGGTTTTTTTTTTCAGTCAGAGAACTTACTATTCCCAAAATCCCACTGTGTGACCTCAGTGAAAGATCTGTCCTATACATTATACTGGGGAGGGGAAGAAACAGCATAATAGACTTCTTAAACCACATCGGTTCCTGGTTAATGGCTCCTTCATTTTAATATAAGTGTTACCTTTGTAAAATGCTTCCAAAACAAGTTAAAAGATAGAATCTGATACAACAAAACATTACTTGACATCAGGAGAAATACTAACTTAGATTTCATTCATTGTCCCTAGTCTCAGAAGAGATACTGGGGAATAAAATATCACTCCCTTGTGACACATTGCTTATCTGAGACTTTGTTTTTAATAAGAACTGTGCTCTCCTGTACATTATTCTTTCCTGTTCTTGCTTTAGCTCAATGTAGGAGCGTGAAAATGTGTGGAAGATGGAGGTGACTGGAAATGCCATGAGGAGGATGCCACTCAGTATGCTGCTCAGTGCCACCACTTGGCCAGGAATGCTTCTGGGAACCATATCTCCGTAGCCTACAGTGGTCATGGTGATGACGGCCCACCAGTAGCACGCGGGGATGCTGGTAAACTCCTGCGAGTCCGCCATCTCGTTCTCAATGACATACAGGAGTGGTGCAAACAGTGCGATGGCCACGCAGAGGAAGAGCAGCAAGAGACCAAACTCCCGGGTGCACCTGCGAGCGGTCAGCCCCAGCGTCTGCAGCCCCAGAGAGTGCCTGGCCAGCCGCATGACGTAGAGAATCCTCAAGGCACGGAGAATACGGAGGACAAGACCTACTTTGTCCAGGTAGATACTCCCAGAGCTGGGCTTTTTATAGCCCACTGAAGTGGTGTCTACGAGCAAAGTGATGTAGTATGGCAGAATGGCTATTATGTCTATCAGGGTTAATGGTCTCCGCAAAAATGCAAACTTGCTCTTTGCCTGGATGAATCTTAGCAGGAACTCCAGGGAAAACCATGCCACACAGACAGACTCCACAATGAAAATATTGTAGCACATCTGGGAACACTCACCCTGCAGGAAAGAGGAGGAGTTTGTAATCGGCACTGGATAATAACTATTTTAGTTGGTGCAGTGACAGGAGGAGAGGTTTCTGTGGTGTTTTTTTGAACCCAAAGTATTAAAGAATTGAAGCTGTTGCTATGGGGAAACACATTGGCAAATTGGAACAAGTTAAATGCAAAACTTAGAAAGGAACTACTTATTCCACAAAAGATACTGGTCGGTAGTTTCAGGCTTTCTAAATCCCAAATACTAAGCTTAATGATGTGATACACAGTTGTACAGAAGAGTGCACACCTACAAAATTTTCATTGGACATAAAACTTGGTATGATCAATTCTTTTACAAGTAATTGAACAGTCCTGTAAGACTCTGAATATTCTTTGTGTTATTCCCCCCCCCGCCTCCACTAAAGACAGCTGCAAAATCCCCACTGAAATCAATACCATCAGACCTTGTACTTGTTCTGTTCTTCCCAGCACATACCATTTTCCATCCTGAAAAGCTAACTTACCTTTTCCTCCTCCTCCCTCAGGTCAGGCATGGTGCTGATGGATAAGTTCACTGCTGTAATAGTTACAAATAAAACAGACAGACAAGCAAACACCTTTCCAGGGAGGCCAGACTGGGGCCTCTCCACCATGTCTTGCAACTTTTTCATGCACAAGCCAATTTTTGTCTCCTCTACTGTTTCACCTGTTGTTTCATTTTCTATGAGGTCATCCTCCCGTTCATTTATTTCTGTAAACTCCTCCATTTTTTGCAGATATCTCCTTTTACAACACCAGTCCAAGTTGTCTTCCTCAATTCCCCAGTAGAGCAGCTCCTCTTGGAAAGACAATGCACACATCTCACGCAAGAGCCGGAGTTTTCCAACCCGCAAAAAGGTCAGAATTGTCCTGAATGCCCCTGGATTGCGGTCGAAAAAGAATTCATTACATGTCACATCATAATCATCACAGACGTTTAGAATGTCATCAAAATTATTACAGAATTTTAGTTGTCCCAGACGTGTCAATGGGAATTCATCCAGCGTGGTCCATGGAAGCAAATACTTAATGCCCCCTACATTTATAATAATATGATGCTTCCGATCATCAGGGTGAAAGCCTTTCAGGAGATCCTCTTGAGGGTGAATTAGCTTGGCTCTTTGGTAAAAGACTCCCTTAAGAGTTTCTGTTTCTGGAAAGAATGTGTGGTTGAAGGAAGCATCTGAAGCACAGCTCAGGGCACTATAGTCATAGTCAGAATTTTCTCCAGGTAGAAGAGTCATCTTGGAAGATAACTTCACATCACTTCATTACTTCTGCAGGTGTCTTCTGGAACAAAAACGAGATTATGGGGTGAGTGAATTGAGAGGTTATTTTCACATTTGGAACAAATGTAACAATTTGAGCTCCAAAATATTTACAGCTGATAAAAACAATTGGAAAAAAATCCCCAGCAGTGGCTGAATATGGTCAGAAGATCTTTCTGGTGAGGCTGGCTTTATACCACTGGGTAGAAATGACTCTATCAGGAGCTCTGCTCAGCGTATTTGTCACACTGTGGGGCTTCTCCTGTCTCAGATAGAAAAGTCTCAGTTCCCAGTGGTTATAGAGGGAAACCAAGAATAATTCCTGCATGTGACAGGATATTCCTGGTTCATAATCAAAGTATAAAAATTATGACAATACGACATAGGAACACAGAATTCAAGTGTGGTTTTTTAGAAAATGAAATTGCATATTTGTATTTAAATACTACACATAAAAACCTGAATTATTTTAGTGCCCGTGAAGTATATAGAAAGAATCAGAAGTCAGTTATGTTGTAATTCAGTAAATACACACTTCTAAAAATCAGTTATTACAACACTAATTTCTAGAAGGTCATATGGAAACAATTTTGGCAAAAAAACCCCCACACTTATATTGATGACCACATAAAATGTGCACTTATATACATTTAATGACAGGGAAACTCCCTTTTTATGGCCTCATTTACAAAGCATTGCAAAGAAATACATGATTACTACGCAAACATTGGAATACTATTTCAGTTAGAACTGACACCCTGTATGCAGTAATAGGGCTGTGTCCTTTCAATGGATTGAGCAGTAGCCACGGTGGCTGCCTTCACCTCTGATTACAGGAAGCCAAAGAAGTCTTATGATGACTTTGAACATCACATTCAAATTCTGCTCACGCACCACTAGTGTAAAGTCTCTGGAATGAAGTGACCACAGAGTTCAAAAGGGTATAAAAAGCAGGTACTGGAAATGCTAAACTTTTTGCCTCCCTAAGTCACTGCATTTCAGAAGTGAGACTAGAAGTCTCCTCACAGACAGGAGAGTTGTACAGTACTGCTTCTAGAGCTTCCATCATCCTGTCAGCTGCAGCTTAATCTGTGGAGTTGCTGAGTTTCATTTGATACAAGCATTTATTTATTAAGTACAATAAAGAGATATTAATTATGCACAAGCATTCTGACTTTCTAGCCTCAAGGTCAAAGAAAAGTAATAAATATTACACTTGATTGACTTCAGTAGCAGTACATGGTTTTGTTCTTTTCCTGTACTCACCTCCCCTTTGACAGGCACCCAGGGATATATGCCCCTGCTAGGGTGACTTCCTTAAACACAGAAATGTTGTTTTCAGAAGCTGGGGTTTATAAACCACATCAACAGTGTTACAGACCTATTACAGAAGAAAAACCCATGAATACACAACAACAAAGTATTCAAACACAGCTGCACTTCAGCTTAAGAGCAACAGGCTTTCCTTGCTGCAAGGGGACTTACAATGCTGCTTTCAATAAAATACTATCTCAGTCCTGCTACTAAACTTCCCAGGGGGAATACTCTGAACGGAGCAGTTCCTTACATACTCCTCCTTACATCTCTTTTGTGGCCCCAGGTGAGATTTGGGTGGAGTGGTATTTCCTGCTTCCTCACTTGTAATCCTCTTTTATATAAAAGGAAATAATTATTTTACTTACCTTTAGGGCACGTGGATAAAGAAAGCCTATGGGATTATACAAGAATGGACAAGGCGTGATTCAGATCTTCCAGGAGCTGTGATACTATTTTCTGGGCTGAGGTAAGCAAAGAAGTAAGCTTTGTCATGTTGCTTCTATCACAAAGTGGGATCTCTATTACTATTGCTAGTGACTTGAGAACAGCTATTTGGCAAGTAACCTGTTCTCCATGCCAAAATCATTACTGTGTTTAGCTTTCAGTGCCTTATCACTACATATTTGCTTGTACTGCTGAGTTGCTCTGTGTGTGCTGCAGAGTTATGACTCTGGAAATCCCCACGGCAGGGGATGGGCAATTCTGAAACTCCTCTGGAACTAACGGTGGGTGCAAACAATGACAAAATCCTGCAGGCCTGCACTCAAATAAACTTCCAATTGATTTTGGTTTATCTCTTGCCTCAAGAAAGACTGAGTAGAGGCCTGCTGACCTGAAAGTCTAGTTGTTGGTTTTGGTTTTTTTCTGGAAAGAATATTAACACAAAACGTAATTGTCTAATAAAAGTGACATTCTAGGAAATTCTAGCCAGTGTTGGGATTATCAGTGAAGCTGCATGACAGATGATGGCACTCTGCCATTGCCCACTGCAGGACTCAGATAAATGAGAAGAGTGATAGCTGGTGCAGACAGTGCTCACTAGAGCACTAGGAACAGAGGAACTAAGGAACAGTTGAACTTGCAATTATCCTGACATACAGTCCCATCACATGAAGCACTGCTAATGACCTCAGAGCTGGTCTTCTGTTAAAGCATTCCCAAGACACCATCAGTAGAAGTGCCAGTGGGAGTTCAAGCTATAGGTTTGCTGTGGGAAAACAGGGCTACCTGATGTATGTTTATGTAAGGCTCCTCTTTTTAGAGCAACTGTTGTTTTATTTTGAAACAAGCATTTCTCCCTCTGCTTCAACTATGTCTGAGGCAGGGCTGACCCAAAGAGAATAAAGATTATGACAGATATAAGAGCATGGATAAATGGGAGCTGTTAACCGTTTTCCCTTCTGTAACACCAGATGATACTGGTTAGCAACAACTTATCCTCTGAATCTCAGCCAGGAAAAATGAGAAGGCAGCTTATCTCTGAAACTGCTTTGATCTCTCACCACATCCATTGTTGACACAATGGGAAAAAATGGGGAGAAGGAAATGTAAATGTTCTGCATGTGCAAGACACACGCTGTAACCCTGAGGCATCAACTGTGAAACAACAGAGCAAAGAAAAAAAACCATTTCTTTCTCTGCTTCCAGCTTCTCAACCTGTGCAAGACAATAAATTGGACAAATTAATCCCCTGTGTAACACACTGAATGAGTGCACATATAAAAGGTGGCTCCATCTTCTTCCATAAGCAGAAGTGGCAAGCTCACAGATCTCACGTAGGCAGCTATAGTATTTGATGCCATACATGCCATCTTTGCCTCAGATACACATAGTATATCTAAGGGGGGGGTGGGATAGGAGGAAATAAAGGATGATAGAAAAGATGGCCTGACTTGAAGGACCAGAGGAAGGAGAAAAATACTCTCTGTATGCTTTTTGTCTTCCCTTGGAAAATGCTTCTACAGAATGATGGTCAGTACTGCTTTAAGATGGGAGAGACCTAGTCAATGGAAGGGGGATTTTGTTCTTGAGCTTAAAAAACAAGCAAACTGTTTTATTCTTACATTGCAGACTGATGACATTGGGGATGGCTGTAACAAATGTGTTAAGGATTAAAGACAACAAACACACTGGTCAGACAAACACATTAGCCTATAGCAACAATTTTCCCAATGATTAAACAAGATGAACTTTAAGGATATGCTGTAACAGTAAAATGCTCAAACAAAACTGCTCTGGTTAAGAAAGGGCCCAATTGTAAAATCCCTCCTTGTCTGAGACAGTATTCTGCCCCCTGAATGCCTGAGAATTAGTGAAGCCCAGTTCATCTTTCCAGCTCCCCTGATGATCGGATTCTCATCTTGGGCAAATCACTTCTCTTTGAGCATTGTTTCCTATTTTGTTTGTAAACTGACTGGGGCAAGAACTGTCTCTTACTACATTATACAATCCTGATCATTGTTCTGGCTTCTAGAAACTACAATAGTACAGAATAACCAGCCCATAGCAAGGGCTCTTGGTGACTCTGAACGGTGTGATGTGCATGTGAAGCAAGACGTAACGCCTTTTCAAAAATCTGTCTTGCACAAGATAATACTCTTATCTGTTACGTCTGGGGAAGAAGCTGCATTAGAAATCTGTACTGCCCTTACTCTCAGCTGAAATTCAGGAAGGGTGCCAGACTCCTGGACAATGGGAAAAGAATTCTTAAAGATACCCTTCCAAGGGAAAGAAATAGAAATCATGAGTAACATGCTAAAATTTCACTGCAAATGTTGTTCCCCACCACAGTGTCCTCTGCAGTATTTTGGATTCTGCAGTGCATCTCTGATGTAATCGGAGCTCCTGCAAGGAGTCCTGGTACTGCTCTGTGATGCAGACAATTCAAAGTTGCGCCTGGATGATAACAAGCATGCAAGGAAGATGCATTAACACTCCACTAGATTCTTCTATCAATTCCAGAGCCTGCAACTTGTCTCTGTTGCTTTTTACCATTTGCAAATGAAGTTTAAAAAAAAAGTTTCAGATTTCAGTGCAGGTTGAACATGAATACAGTAATTTTTTTTTTTTTTAAAGAATTCTGTAAGAAACTGCTTTACAATTTAGTGATCCTTCCTCCTTTATTCTTTCCTTACTTAAAATAAGCAGTATTTTCAAGCAGTGTTAAATTATCTATCTTCTGACACATGATTTCCACACTGTATCAACACTGTCGGGGTACCCTCCTGAAATACTTTAAGCTATATTCATGCAGCTCTTTATTTAGTAAGAGCAGATCTCAAACTTCAACTCTGCTTGCAAAGTGAACATCCAGCCAAATCAAAGTAAAACTTACACAGGTCAAGGTATATTATGAAACAAAACCATCCTGAAAAACATATAATCTGAAAAAAATATATGCTCACATCTGTATATTGCTCTCCTCGATCTAGAAAGCGTTACGCTTTTCGGCATCTTATGACAACCTACAAACTGAATTATGACAAATATGTTACTCAGTGTTTGGTTTTATAAAGCTGAGCCTTATTCTGCCAATAATAATCAGAAGTGAAATAACTTTGCAGGTAACTTATATCCCCAGGAAAATGTTCTGAAATACATTAGAACTAATAACTACGGTTATTATCCTGCTGTGAAATAGATTTATGTTGACAAATTTTAGTAAGTCACATTGAAAACAATCTCTTAAACATATTTTTTAAAAAGTAAAGTATTTGCCACTTATTTATATAGATATTTTGCCACTGAAATGAAGATATATGTAGTCATGGAAGAGTTATTTCATGCGTGTGTCCATCCACCCCCCTCCACACCCCAAGTCTTTTCCAGTGAAAAGAAATCTGCCAGAAATACATTGCCTATCAAGAACAGTTAACTTGGTGTGTTAGTTGCCAATGAACAGAAGTCAGTAAATAGATCAATATAAAATAAATCCCTTAATTATTTTTAAATTAAAGCTATAAAGAACCTTCAGATCAGGCAAAGAAGAAATCCGAAACACAAGGCTCCATACTGCACTGTGCAGACCCAGGACTCGAGGAGAGGGAGAGCCTGGAAGGGGAAGACCGATCATCACAAACCGAGCCCGATGGATCAGCCTCGCCAGCCGTCAGCCACCTCCGCGACAGGACAGGAGAACGCCAGGAACCAGCCGAGCGGTCCCCTTCACCAGCCGACCCCCTCCCGCTGCCGGCAGCGAAGGCAGCCCGGTGTCGGGAAGAAATGACGGCACGGGGGCACAGTCCCTCTCTTCCATCCCTGCTGCGGGAGAAAACCTGTTGCTGCAACCCGTGCACGGACTCGAACGACCCCCGCCCCCTCCCCGCCATGCACACCCCTCTTCTTGGGGGTGTACGGTGGGATCCCAGGGAAACCCCCTCCCGGACGGACCCGGACGGCCGGTGCCTCCCGCCACGCGGCGATGCCCACAGCCCCGCGGCTCCCCCGCTGCCGCCTCCCTCGGGCACCCGAGGCAGCGCGGCCCCGAGCCGCTCCTGGAAGAAAAAGTTCCCTGGAAACTTGCCTGCAAGTTACCCGCGGCGCCGGGCAGCGAGCGCGGCCGCCGGGAGCCCCGCCAATTAACACCCGCCGCCAGGCCCCCCTCCACAACTACCCGCCGCCCCCTTTCCCCCCACATTTAACGCCCAGCGCCAGGCCACCCCCTCCCC
>JANIJG010011749.1:0-11835 GCA_024611175.1 Megaceryle torquata | reverse complement strand
TGTTCTGTTTGTTTTTTTTTTTTGTTTTTTTTTTTTTGTGTTTTTTTTTTGTGGTGGGTGTGGTGTGTTTTGTTGTTGTTGTTGTTGTTGGTTTGGTTTAGTTTTTTTTTAATTAAGAACCATCACCCCAAAATAGACTGTTTCCGTAAGAAAGCACGAAGATGAAATTGAAAATAAAAATCATGAAGTCCCATTATTTGTACAGGCATGGTTTTTTTCTTTTTTTTTTTCTTTTCCAGTGACCTTCTCAAATTCTCAAATTTTCTGTCAGTTGTTCTCTCTTAAATCCTGCTGGAAAGGAGTGGAAAGGATGAAGGGAAGTGGTCAAACCACCACGTTCTCTGGCGTTACAATAATGACAAGCTGACCATATTCTGAGTTATTAATTCCTACATGGGTTCAGCCTTGGAAAAAACCCACCATTGGTGATGGTGTTTGTACTGCCCCTCTTCACTCCTTGACTTCAAAAATCACTAAAGAAAATATATCAGAACCTGGGCAGGAATAGAACCAGACCATAAGGACAAACTCTGGTGTGAGGGTAGCAGAGCCTGTCCCAGGCTGCCCAGAGAGGTTGTGGAGTCTCCTTGTTTGGAGAGATTCCAAACCCACCCGGACAATGCGATGCTGGGTGACCTGCTCTGGGTGACCCGGCTGGAGCAGGAGGCTGGCATTGTAGCTTCAAATAACTCAAAGCCATCCACTTGCAGCCCCTGCCTGAACTCTGCCTCGCCCCGAGCAGAGGCTGGAGGTGACCCTGATGCCTTCTCACTGACCAAGCCCATGGAGCTGTTCAAATGGGACCCAGCTTTGGAGCCCCCTCAGGCTGTCCGAGGGCTGCTCTGCCTCTCATGCGTCCTCCACCTTCCATGTTCCTAAAAACTCCTCCCTGGACTTTCCCCTCAGTGCTGCCAGAGGCTCCCATTGCCCCCCCGACTCGGCTCCCATTGCCCCCCCGACTCCCCTCCATTGCCCCCAGGGCCAGTTCAGGAGCCCATGCTGCCACCTGTTCCATTTACAGGTTGGAGCTGAGGAACAATTTCTTCCCCTTGAGGGTTGCCCAGGGCTGGCCCAGGCATGGGGCATCCCCATGATCCCTGGAGGGGTTTCAAAGCTATGGAGATGTGCTGAGATACATGGCTAGTGGTGCCCTGGCAGTGCTGGGGAACAGCTGGACTCGATAATCTTAAAGATCTCTTCCAAGCAAAACCATTCTGTGATTCTATGATTCTATGTCTATTGTCAAGATAGAGAATAAAATGATGTGAAATATGAATGAACCAAATCCCTCCTGGAGGGGGATCAGCGAGGTCTGAGGTGTTCCCAAGGCACACTGTGTGGAAAAGCATCTGCTGATAAAGCCTATGCCCAGTTCAAGGGCTTACTCAGCCTTTATGGGGTCTGGGTCCCTTTCAGAAAGCATTCACTGAGAACAAATCCATTTCTCCTTCTAATGTTTTAGTCACTGTATTTTTTTTGTTTCTCTGCCAGGGTTCCCATCATAGCAGGTTCCAGTACTGCCTCTTTAAGAGCACCCAGATTTCCAGCTGAGACACCAACCAGTTGAGGGGAGAGGACTACTGGCCCAGAAGTGTGTGCAAGCTCCCATGAAACACTGGGACCTGCAGGACAGTGGTGCTGCGCATTAGAAGGGTCTGTGATTTTATCCTAGAAATGCTGTAAAGCAAAGAAAGTAAGTGATTATATTTTCTAGGCTTATTACTTCATGTAAAAATAATTCAAAACTGCTACATCTTCTTTCTGATCTCCTCCCTTTCTCTCACAGCCTTGAAAGCCCAAAGAGAGGTCTGTGTTTGAGAATGGCAGAAAATGTTTCTGAGAAGGTTGCAAATTAACACTTTAATTTGAAAAAAACCCCAAAAGAGCACACATCTCTACTTAATTTCCTCTGTTTGCAGCAAGTCCATCCTTCTCTTGTTATATCCTGCAACAGTGGAAGTCACAGTCTCTAGTTTCTTCTTCCATCCTTCTGCTAGATAAGTAGGAATGAACTTAACGTGTCCTTGGTTCTTGCACAGGTTGATGAGACAGAGTCACCACATAAGAGCAGTTCCAGCCTGTATAAATCCCTTTAGCAACCACCCCCCCCAGCAAAAAGGGCTTGGAAAAAAGGTGGGTCATTGCCAGGCACAGCCCATTACACACACTTAAAGGTTGGTGCATAGTCAGTGCACATTGATCCTCAAGGCACAAGCTCCTATTTAGGCCACACATCTCCACAGCAGCTGTATTTGTGGTGACAAAAAAGCACCATCAGGCTGGTGGTATCGACTGCCTTTGTACTGTCTTGTTCTGTGTACACTTTGTTTGCCTGCCTTATTCTGCTAATGCTGAAAAGAATTCAATTTCTAAAAGGGAAAAAATGGGAAAGAAAAGCATAGTGCCATTGAGTCCTACGAGTGCCATTGAGTCCCTAACTCATTCCCCAGCTGTTTGCTCCGAGGCACTGGGGAGGTATAAATAGCTGGAAGCAAGAGTGCAGAGCAGTGCTATATACATTTTGTAAATGGAGCTCTGAGCAATGTCCTTGTTTCAGGACCAGTGAAGTCAATAATGGCCTAGAATCTACCTCCATGTGCAGGTTATTATAACATGGAATAATAATAAAAGTACCCCTGGATTTTCACACTTTCAGGCCATAATGAGGAGGGAAATTCTATGTTCACTTTTTGTAGCTTTTATTGTAACTTTTCTCAGAGAAGGAAGGAGCAGTGTTGGCCATCTCTGGGTAAAGAAGAAAAAGGAGAGAGGGAAAAGAAAGACACAAAAGACTTCATCTAAATTCAGTTCCCTTGGCATCTTTAAGGCTCAGCAGGGCTGCAGTCAGTACATAATAATCATGTAAGCAAGTCCGTACCTGGCCCAGTGGCTTCCAACTACAGACAGCTAAAGGAATCTGTGACAAAACCACTCGTGATGATCATCCACGATTTCCAGAGCAAGCAATGCTTCTTCATTATTACCAAGGACAATTGCTGCTAGTCATTCTATCAGAAAATTGGAGGCATGCACAATAGTAAATATTAGGTATGTTATGGTCTGGAAAGAAAAAAAAAATGTATATAATGGGGCCTTATGTAGTATAGGACTGGGTAGAAGGATTTATGGATACATCTGCTACTCCACTGAGGACTAACACAACAGCAATCTGAAACCAACATTTGTGTAGGCGTGAGTGAAAAAATAAGTTAATTGAAAATTCCTTGTTGGATTGTATGTTGCTTGACTTTTATTTTACTTTTTAGTGAAGTAGAATTATACTGATTGAAGTAATTTGTTGCCTCTGCACCCATTTGCTCGCAATAAAATGGGACTAAGTTTTCTTACTACAGAGTGGGATGCAAGGAGTAGGATATTTTGTTAATCAAGATCTAAATCCCTCCTAGGGAACAGATGTTTTTTGAGCCTACCTTGAAGTAGATGGTAGATGACATCTTCCATCGGAGGCATGACAGACTCTCTTGTTGTTGCTGCAGCTCAACCCATGACGGTCACTGCTGGAGTGTATTGGACCAGGAGCAGTTGCAAGATGGTCACGGAACTATTTGAACAGTCAGAGTAATTTCTGCAGCAGGCAATAATTTCTGCCTTCACTCCCGTTGACTTCCAAGGAACTTTTGACTAGTAACTTGAAGGTGCAGACGATGCCAGGGGCAGCTGAAGTTAAAAAGATAGCAGAGTAGAAAATGAAGAACCATCTGAGGCTAAAAAGGCTAAAAAGAAACACAGCATGCTACAGTTGTCAGGCAGGGCAAACAGTGATTGGTTCAAAGCAAGAAGAGCCGAGGCAGAAAAGACTGTACATGTGCAGCTGCTCTGGTTCCAAGGGGTATGCTTTGCACATGCTGCTGAAGCTCCAGCTTGTGTGTCGGGAACGTTCATCTGCAGGCAAAGGAGATGCTGTATTATCTAGTCCAAGATGATCTTGTTTTCATTTTTATCTCGCGTGTGTTGTCATCTCCTGCTTTGTAGTGTTGCAGACTTGTCTTGGCTACAAGCTTGAGGCTGCACTCAGCAGTGTGTGGTAATTAAGCCCTTTGAGGGTCGTGCATATTTTAATTATTACTTGTTTTATTGTCAAAAGCTTGCCCACATGAGATACAGTCTTGCATTCCATGTGGGACTGAAATAAGGGTCAACACATTCCTTCAGAACCCCAAATATTAAACAGACATTAATTTGTTTTGAGCTTTGCACATTTTAGATGAGCATAAATCAAGATGTATAATGGTGGAAAAATTTCCTCCATATGTTGGAAAGTTGAACTGAGACACTAACTCTAAGTGACAAAAAGTGGTGGCTGCAACAGAAAATGATTAAATTATTTGTTTAGCATTTGTGTAATGTATGAATGCACCTTGTCTGTGTTAAAGCAAAGTCATGATTGGTTTTCCACCAGCAAGGGCTGTGAATTTTAGCTGTATTCCCTTTTGGGATTCTGAAGTTCTCAGGTTCCAACTTGTACAACAGCAAAGTCTAAACGCAGAGCAGTTTTTCATCCATTAAATGGAAGTTAAATAACGCTTGACCAAAGTAGACAAAACAAGAAGATACGTAGACTAACTGGAAACATCAAGATTTGAAAATTACCTGATAGGAAAAGGGGGTGGGGGGTGAGGGGTGTAGATCAAAGATGTCCCAGGGAATGAAAAATTCCTTCACAGTGTTTCCTGTTCTCTCTGTTATGCTAAGCAAGGTAGGATTAGGTTTCAGCTGCCAAAAGAAATAACATTTGTAGATTATTTTTTTGGGGGTCTGGGGAAGTGGGATAGAAAGATTTAAGACAGCTTTTTCCAAACTATTTGCTTTTTGTCAAGCAGTCAAGTCTAGTTATTGTTATTAATTTCTATTACAGAAGTACCAAACTGAGACTGGATTTCTATTGTATTAGGTGCTGAACAAATATCCAGTCAGACACTGGTCTTACCTCAAAGAGCCCGGCGTCTAAATAGGCCAGACAGACAAAGGGCATTTTGCCCCAAGTTGTATAGCTGCTTAGTAGTTGAGTGAGGAGTAGTTGAGATGCTCATCTCTCCCGAGTCATAGCCCTGCTACCTCAGCTACTGGAGCACAGTTCTGGAGAACAGAGATGTCACCAGGAGAAACGAGCCTCCATTCTTGTATCAAAAGATGAGATCAGGCGGGATTGATGCAGCAAAACCAAGATTAATGTGAGTTAGCAAAACTTACTCCCGTTGGTAACTGACTGCGTGAGCTGGAGAGACCTCATACCACCTCGCACCAACTCATTTCTCTTCTAGTCCTGACATTTTGCTGTTGGTTTGGTTTTCTGTTACAGGTTCATTTCATCTGTAAGGTCCATAAACGCACAGGGTCTGTGTGTGGGGATTGCATTCTGCTCTGCTCCTTACCTTACATGGTACAGAACCATACCTGGAAATTCAGAGGACCTAAATTAATCTTTAAGTGCCTAAATACGTCTTCAAGTGCCTAAATGAACAGCCTGAATGTAATGTTGTGAAAAGTGAAAAGCAGTAGCTAGTATAATTTCAGAAAGGTCCTGAAGCAGCAGAGCAGGGATGAAGGCTGCACTCCACACCCTGGTTCTCACCTTTTCCCAGTTATCTACTTAGCAGGAACTGACATGTAATGCTGCCTGCTCCATTGCTCTGATAGAAAAGGAGATTGCGCTTCTTGTGTAGACTGGAAGTCTTTCCCATAGCCTCATGCTAATATAGAAACAAAAGACTTTCAGTAGAAAAAAAAAAAAAAAAACCAAAAAAAAACCAATAAAACTGAATAAATAACATAGATTAAGTATAAACTTGAACTCGTTTATTCTGAAGTTGTATATCAGTGGGTAATTCTAAATCCAATCCTATGGGTAAATATTTGAAGTACCATTTGAATTGTGAAGGGCTTTTCTTACATGGGAGAATTTCCTGCTGCTTGTTTTTGAAACTCCAGCCTAGATGTGCACAGGTGACTTCAGCTTTCTGCCGTGCGGGGCTGAGCTGTGGACAGGGAGGTAGCTGGGCAAGCAGCAGGTCAGCTGGCCCCTCTTTCTCAAGATGCCAG
The DNA here is from genome assembly GCA_024611175.1 of Megaceryle torquata. Classification (NCBI taxonomy): domain Eukaryota; kingdom Metazoa; phylum Chordata; class Aves; order Coraciiformes; family Cerylidae; genus Megaceryle; species Megaceryle torquata. Next base: position 5,775 of record JANIJG010011749.1, on the reverse strand, counting down.
CAGTCAGCAGAGCAGACCCTCTGAGTTTGCTCACAAGGACAAACCGGAGTAAATGTTTAACTTGAGTCTTTGGAGTCTACGGCTTGTACCTTTCTTTATTATTAACCCAACCGCTGTTTTTCTTTACAGTTGCACAGCTGCTGGCACACAAGAAACAAAGGAACCTTCAAATAACTTCCTCATGGAGGCATGAGCAAAGGTAAAGTAACTTTCGTATTGTTTCTGTACCTATACATGGGAAAGCAGTTGCACATTTCTGTGTCCTGCATTTCAGTTAGGGCAGAACAACCTGTCAGTAGAAAGCATTGTTTAGTAGTGTCTTTTTTAAACTAAATCTCTAGATAGATCCAGATAATTTCATCCTAATGGGACATAAACTGAAAATACACGTAATGTAAGAGTTTGCACAGTGGATTTGCTCAGACAGTCCCATACTGGCTGGTACACACATACTGCTTTCCATCCCTCTTCTCTTTACACCGACAGCCTTATCTTTGTAACTATTGTCTTCCTCTTCATTGTTTTCTGTACTGCTCAAGTCTGAGAAGGTCTGCCTCATATTCTTCCTCTGGAGACATGAATTTACAGCAGTCCTTGCACTAAGCTCACACAAACCAGCTGTATCATTTTGCTTTGCATTCATCCTGCACCCTCGATTTTCTTTCTCTGCTCTTGAGCAAGCTGTGAATTCTAGAAGAAAGCTTCTTGGTGAGCCAGGCACCCATCAGCACAGCACAGAAACACCGAGGACACTTATCTCACCATTGTTCTGGTTACTACGTCAATATGGTGTGAATAATTGGTTTCAAATAATGTTAAATGTCTGTGTATGTCGTGTGGTGGCTCTAAAGTGGTTTGCAGAGAGAAGGATTCCGTTGCTCAAATGTTTTATTTGCTGTGGTATAAATTTACATGACAAATGGTATAACTGAACTTTATCCAAAGTAATGCATCAAAGGAAATTTGGGTGAAGATCAAATGTGGAAGCTAAAACAAGTTATCAAGACATTCAAAAAGTAAATGGTTGTTGTATTCTATGATTACATGTTAGGTAAATATTACACATTTTTAAAACAATCACATTTTAACAGAAATAGGGTTTACAAACTTCAGGAAAGAACAACGAAATTGTTCCTGTTTCCAGCTGCTCCAAATACCATTTTACTCCATGAGTAAATCCTGTAAGGTGTGATCTCTATCCAGGCAGACATCTCAACCCCAACACCTTCTTTAACCTCTCTGTACTTCTCGTGTGTGCTGACGTGAGGATGAGCATATCCAGAACTACTGAGTGCTGCTGGAGAGGAGATTTCTGAAGGTGCTTGCTTTTTGCTTTTTGCTTTTTGCTTTATATTACAGCAGCATTTGCAACATGGTGTGTGCTGCCCTCAGAGTGAACAGTTCCTTTACATTATCTTTGAGCCATATTGGCAATCAAAGTGTTTGGCCTGTATATAGTTAGGAATCTGTGAGGAGAGGTTTGCAGGCACCGTACTCCCACTGAAGAAAACTGGAATGAATGGGAGCATGAGTGGAATAAATTATAGGAAGGATGTCAGAATACAGGCCTAAGTGACAATGAAAATCTACATCCTAAGATAGAAAAGGTAAATGAGGAGTTGCATAAATTTCGAGAGGATGACAGCTTGGTTATGAATTAAGTGCGAAGTCGGTTGTGAAGCTTTGAACCTGTTTCTACAATGGCCAAATTCAGGCTTTGCAATTTACTCAAAGATTAAAAGATAAACAAGCAAAGAAAGCACAACAAAACACAAACCTGTTCTCTAAAAGAATGGGAGAATTGGCAAGTTGATAAAGAACCTTATGTCTGTTCAAAGGTGACCTAGGTCAACAGAGGATGAATTTACCTTCTTTTTTTGTCAGGAGTTTAATGTTTGTTAAGGTTTCATGGATTTCTCCATTTCCTGACCTTTTTTTCTTTTTTTTTTTTTTCTTTCCAATCTGGCAATTCTACAAAGCATATGTTGGACTTTAAACACATTTGCCTAGCTTGCTCTGGGTGCTACAAATGCAAATAAAGACACGGGCATCAAAAGGGGATGGAGTGCTTTGAAGATGAAGGGCTTGACAAAGAGCCAAGGAGCCAATGGACCAGTAAGAACTGGAATTCTGATAGGATTTAAAGGACACTATGCCTGCTGGTGAAAGCAAACACACATCAGACAGGGACTACTGGAGATCTTCATTATTTTCTCCTGGCTGATTGCTTAGGCCTGTAGAGCTGCCTCAACTCAGCTTCATAATTGAAGTGGTTAAACAAAAGCTGGGTAAGGGACTAACTTGAGGGATGTTCCAGAGGTGAAGGTGGGATGTGAGAAGTGTCTGAATTCTGTATAGTTGCCTGTATCAAAAGTGGACAAGCTCCTTGTGCCCGAGTTAGCTTTTGGCTCAGTTGGTGTAGCAGAACCAGCAGGAAGAATCCCAGCCCAACGGGACTTTGAGCCCTGGAGGGGGTTTCTGTTCATTGGTTGGTTAGTTTCTAGTTTGTTGGGGTTTTTCTTGTTTGGTTGTATTTTTTGGTTGATAGTTTGGCTGTTTGGTTTTTGGGGTTTTGGGGTTTTTTTAAGTGCAATGCTAGGAGCCAATTCCAGAAGCATTCTGGTGATCCTAAAGGACAGGATGGGATATCTAGGTGACCACTGTACCATGCTTCAGAGATACAGGAACAAGAAGCAGAAACTTTCCTTCCCCAACCAGGCTCAGTGGCATTATTCTGACAATAAAGAGATTAGACTTTCCTTGGGGAAAAAGTGTAAAGCATTAACTGCTTTTTGTGCCTCAGTCTAGCCCTTCACATGCTTCTCATCTCCTGTCTAACTCCACAGCAGAAGACTCAATGGGTCAGCAGCAACGTGCTGTGTCAAGTGTTAAAATGCAGCAGTAATCACATAAATAACAATAACAGTATCCCATGATACGATCAAGGTTTCTTTTTCAGAATCTAATGATGTTAAAATAAATGGAATTATGTTGCTTTGCTTTTTTTTTTTTTTTTTTTTTTTTTAAGTCAGCAAATTCCAAAAGAGGATTTGCCCCATTTCTACAATGTGCTTAAGGACTTAGAGTGCACGATCAAATGCAGATTTATTAAGGGCATGAGGGGTTGACATGCCGCATTCACTGCTTAAAGCTGCTCAGTGTCTTTTTGTTCTGGTCAAGGAGGATTTTTTTTTTCATCTTCATTATTTGTGAGACCATATGTGGCCCTGCATTTTTCCAGAGGGTTTTTTTCTTATTACATAGGAAAAGTGATGAGCACTCCTTACTGTAAACAGCAAGGAAAACTGGTGTTAAGGATAGGACCTAGAAAACATGAATGGGAGAAAACATCACAAAAACATCTCTAGTGAAAGGGTTTTCCTTCTTTTTATTGACATGGTCAGTGAGAATACTTTCAGTGACTTCAGTGGATGCCAGATCAAATCACAGTCTCTCTCTGACTCCCCCTCTGCTGGCAATTCAGCTCATGCTGTGCTGTCAGGGCTGCAGAGGATCTCTGAGCTTTGCAAACAAGTATTTTAAGAGGCAATATAGTAGCATTCCTCATTTGAGTCAAAGGGCAAAGCACCTAAGAAAGCTCTGGGGCAGGAGAATGCAGGGAATTAATAGATGCTGGGGCAGGACAGGTAGATTCTGCTGTCTGAGCTGTACCTGTTTACTTTTTATAGCAGTTGGAACCAAGCACACAGACTGTGCTTGGTAACACCGAGCCAAGAAGATAGTGATTCCGGTTCGAACATAGGGACCAAGCATCCAAGTGAGGGCACCTTAAACTTTTATCATCCTTCACTCAATAACCCATATCAAATTCCACCACTAAGCCAACAAAGCATTATATTATTCTTATATTTTCAAACATAAACTAAATACCATACAAACCGGTGACTCCAGATAAGATTATTTCCCATGTTTTTGAAAGACTCTGCAGTTCACAGAATACACAGCACTGGTGCAGTCCCTGCTCTGCAGTATCACACATTATAGATCTTCAAAATTATCCTTTGCAACGTGCAGGAAAATTGGCTGGTTGGGGGTTCAAATATTTAGCTCATCCGTGGGAGGGGTTTATCAGATAAGACTGGTTTCCTACTCCTGTTTTACAGCCCTTCTTGATGCAGAATTTCTTTCTTTTTATTCTTAATCTGCTCTGCACAAGTCTTTGCTTTGTTCAGCACAAAGGCATGAAAGTTGCCAAATGTAAATGACAAACTCTACTGGAGGAAGAGAAATCCAGTCCTTTAAGTAAAGTTTTCCAACAATGTTTCTTGTGATTTGATCTGTTTTCTCAATAGAAGCAGAAGCATTTCGTTTTAATGTTTCTTCTGGCCAGCTATGAATACATTTTAAACATATAACAGAGAAAACTGGGATACTACGGAGGTCTGGATTTTGAACAGAAACTTAAAATTCTCTGCCTTTGATGGAAAAATTCTCCCCTGAAACTAAGTGTACCAAATATTGTTGGTGTCATAGGAGGCTATTAAATTCACAGGTATTTGCTCAGCTCTAAAGACAGCTGCTTTCTCCCTCCAGACCCAACTTGAAGCAGTGAACACCATGTGATGAACTCAGGTTATTTAGTTGGTAGGCAGATTGTTTTGCAATAGTGGAGTATGAATCAGTTTCAGCCAAAAATGAAATTGCTAAGGTTCAAGAGAATGGCAGAGATGTATGTCTTGGATAAATGAAGTTTTAGCCTTCATTAATCCAAATGGTAGTTTTATCTAAATTGACAGATCAGAGCCACAGATTGTGTGGTTGATTGGCTTTCTTCTGGCATAATTCTATGTACAGAAACATTTTCTGAGAAGAGGAGAAAGTGCAATCAGCCTTTTACTGAAAATCATTGTTTAGTAAATTTTTTTTTTTTTTTTTTTTTTTTAACCTGAAAGAAAAGCAAGCACCTTTTCTCTATATTATTTTAGTGCTGATGAAAGGTCTTGGTAAGACAAGAATCAGAAAAAGGATTTGCTCGTTTGGGACTTTGGCACATTTTCAACATTCAGACACTTTCACCTTGTCTTCTGTTCCTAGCTCAAATTCAGAAAATCCTCTTAGGTTAATTTGTTTTCCAGCACAAAAATCAGCTGAAACTTAAAACGGTAGAAAGGCTTTTTCTTCTTTTCTTCCCTCTGTGCTGCTGAAGGATGAAATAATCCCCCTCAGCCCGAGCAGGCAGCGTGCACAGGTCCCTGCCTCGGTTACTGCTCCCAGGTGGAAGTTTTGAGATCCGAGCTGGGGAAACCTTGTGACTACCTCTCTTCCTGAGTGCCCTTGGCGGTCTCTACTCCTCCATCCCATCCAAGGCTTCGCTGATCCCTGCTGGGAGACCACCCACCCGCCCGGGACCGGCCGCCGCCGGCCGTGGTGCTGAACGGATAGCGCCGGACCCGGCCCCCCCCGGCCCGCCCCGGGCCCCCCGGCTCGGCTCGGCTCGCCCCGGCGTGGCCGCCGCTCCTCCCGGTCCGCTGGTCCGAGACCTCCCTGGCCCTCTCGGGACCGCTCCTTGGTGGTTTCGAGTCATTGTGCAACAAGGGAGGCGGTGTCCGAGTGCACTGCAGCACTTGCTGGGCAAAAAGTTGTTTCAAACGGTGTTGTTGCCCCAGAGTTTGTTTGATTATAGAATCATAGAATAGGTTGGGTTGGGAGAGACCTTGCAGATCATCGAGTCCACCCGTTCCCCCAGCTCTGCCAGGGCACCACTGACCCATGGCCCTCAGCACCACAGCTCCACGGGGGGCTTGGAAACCCCTC